>CAUYSK010099439.1:0-36862 GCA_963575035.1 Avahi laniger
TTTTAGCTGTCCAATTAATTTCTTTCTATTTTTGGTAGAGATGAGGTCTCGCTCTTGCTCAGGCTGGTCTCGAACTCCTGAGCTCAGAACGATCCGCCCACCTCAGCCTCCCAGAGAGCTAGGATTACAGGCGTGAGCCACGCCCGGCCTCCTTAGCACCACTTTTACATCTCTGGGTTGTTATTCCTCTTCCTTTTTGATCTGTGCATATGCTAATTTCTGTAATTAAAATGCCAATAAAATAGGACTTTGTGTCAATGTCCTTTTCATTTTATGAGGCAATGATTATATAGATTTTAGTTTTATTTATTAAACAAGTTTATATCTGAGATACTTTAAAAATAGAAATATGATTTTATTAAAATTAGTATGAGGGGCATTAAATTATATGGTCATTCTAAATTGTCCCAAATGAGGTCTCTTTTTAGTTAAATAAGTATATTATTAATGCATCTTGAAGGTAATTATCTTTGATACTTAATAAAATGTTTGTTTGAGTGTCATCACATAGTAGCCCTATAGCTGGTATCCTCCCTGCTCAATTGGAGTGAATGTAGGGAACATTTTCAGTACCTGATGTCAAAAGGGCAGCACTTAAGATGTTCAAGAAGAGAAGGAAATAGAGATCTTAGGTGGCTTGGATACTCTAAATGCAATTGGAAAATATTGTTGGTAAGAGTTTGGAAGAATTCCTCTGGCAAGACAATTTTAAGGCTTATTTGGGAGAACTTCTGACAGAATATTTATCACCACACTCTTTGGGTAGAAAACACCATCAATAAGATGTTTATGAGCATGTGTCCTAATACATGTGCATATTTATTTAATGTAGACATGTGCTATTGTGCTAATACATGCTATAAAAATATTCATAAGTAGATAATTAAGAAGAAAGAAAATAGATGAAATAAGTAATATTTTAAAATTAATTGTGGTCCTCCAAACCCTATAACTGAATATACTTTGTTATTTTTAAAAGTCTTGGTTTTTGAAGTGATTTAAAGATTTAGTTCTAAGTTCATTTTGCTTTGCTATATGGTTTTAATGCTGCTACAGCTGAAAATGATATCACAGAAAGAAAAATAGATCTAATAGAAGTACATCATTGATTGTGCTTATTAAATTGTGACAATAATTTCTAAATCTCATATACAAAATATGCAAAGAGTTTTTGTTAAAATTTGGCTAGTAAACCTCTGTTTTCCCTGATGACAATCAATTGTTTTTGCCAATGAGGTTGAAGGTGTTTTCATATTTTTAATAAATGGACTCAAAACTCATTGAAACTCCTTGGAACATCACTAAACAGGTTAGGATATTCTGTTGCCAATTTTTAAGTTGCAGACTAGTTGGAAAACAAGAAGGGAGTATGTGGGATGGGGATGTAGGGTAAAAACTTACCTAACGGGTACAATCAGCACTATTCTGGTGACACCAAGCACACTAAAAGACCCAACTTAAGCTTTATCCATGTAACAAAAACATTTGTACCCCCTAATATTTTGAAATTAAAAAAAATCATTAAAAAATTGATGAGAATTTTTGTAGGTGATAGACATAGTATTTTTGGTAACAGAAATCACATGGTGATGGAATCATTTCCAAATATGTGTTTTCAAAATATTCTTTCATAGCATAAAATCTGTTTTGAAAAGCATTTACTTTCTCATTTGATAAAATGCCACCATTATCTTAAAGAGAGAGATGAAGTTTGCTTGATTGCTTCTATGTATGTATGTCTGTATATTTCTGGTTATCTATCTGAATGTCTGTCTGTCTGCCTATCTATCTAATCTATTAATATGCAACACACTCACAGTATCTTGTCATCACATGAAACTTCAATGCATTTGGTACATTGGTTTTTTTGTACCTTTTTCTTGATAACTTTGTCATGAGATAAGCAGTGGAACCTTTGGACGGTGCAAACAGTTCTCATGGTTACTCTCTATCTCATTTCAAAGCATTTAAAGATTTCACTGTGGTTTACAGGTCTATTTTTAAAAGTAATTCCATTATTCTGTAGCTTTGGGCTTCAACATTTTGCTGCAATTGTTTGGCTGTGAATGATGTACTTAGTGAAGTCCATGGTGCTATCTCTGTAATCTTATTTCTTTGTTTCCCTTTAGTTCAGCTAGTGCAATGACTTCACCAGTGGTTACACTTCCTTAGTTTTCCCTTAAAATTGTTATATTTTTTAAAAGTAACTTACTATCGAGATTATATCTTCTCAGGTACATATTTTAGTGATTTACTCAAAAGTAGCACTTTACCTATCAAATATCATAAACTGAGGCATGTTAAGAAATATGTGCATTCAATCATCTGCAAAGCAAGCACCCTATATGACGTTTCTTTTTTGCAAATCTTCAGCCAAGTTTTCTGTGTATATTCCACTATTGTTTGTGGCAGTACCTACTGTACAACCCTAGAGGACATCATTCACATTGCATTCTAGGTGAATGGTTGTTCCAGAGTTGTGCATTAAGCAGCTCTGATTTTTAATTACGAGAATGTATTTAAACTTGTTGCTATAGTGTTTTCTGTGTATTATTTCTATCATTTTTTTAATAGCAGGTGCTTTTCTAATGATATGTGGCTTTTTATCTTTTGTAAAGGAACTTCGTAAGAGGTTTCTAAACGTTTAAAATTAAGTTTGGTGAAATTTTGTAAAATACTGGATTGAGTATTGTATGATTTTAAACATTATTGGAAAAGGTGTAGCAATTTAAATTTATATCTATGTGCTTAGTTTTTAAATGTCTTGCTGATTGTATAGGCTTCATGTTCTTACTATTTAATATTTCAAAGTACAATAGGGCAAGGTACACTGTTAATGATACTAGATATAAATCTGTATCTCAAATTGTCTTATTGAAGATTAAAAAAGTTTGGCCTATTTTTTGTAAGATCTTCTTGGATCATCATTGTTTCTATCCTGTAACGTGGCTGCTAAAGAGCTACTACTAGTAATAAAAGTGTCAGCTTGGTTATGGTCTTGTTATCACTAAGGCCTATGTTATTAATATTATCCTCAAGCTATGATTTCTTTGGAAAGATCTTTTTAAACTACCTGGGCATTTGTTCAGGGTTAATTTAGTTAAAAACTAAAGATTATATTATCTACAATCAATCTCCCTTTACTCAGAATACTTCTGCTATAGGATGTGACACTTAAGTTTCTGACATATAGACCCAGAGTGTCAATCTATATATACATTTAACTAAGGATCAGTTTTTCTTACTTTTTAAATAAATATATCCCAATATATTTATATAGTATACTCTTAGAACATGTGCACCTACTTTGGAGACCACTGAAATAAAAAAATAAGTGGGAAAGAGAGGTGAGGGCGTGATGAGTCAAGGAAGAAAAGCATGGCCTCCAGATGACACTCTCCTGGGACACGATCCCTCTGAAGAATGTAGCCATCACTGGAAACCTGGGACAGGAAATGGGACTTCAGATTTGCCAGTGTTGGGGTTCAGAAAACAGTAGTGTGGCATTTTATAGGGCTCAGGTATGAGAGAAGCAGGTGTAACCCATGTTTTATTTTTCAAGACAAAGCAATTTGAGTCATTTTGTTGGTGTGAAGGGGTCAGTGAAGTTTCATAGTTAAATGTATTTATCATGTTTCATGAGAAGGGAACAAGTGGAGGATCACTACTCTCTTGAATGCCTGGGGCTCTTTGTTGTTTCTATGCTAGCCTTCCTTGGATTTATAAATAATTGGAGCAGAAGTTGGGAAAGGTGAGTGAGGCAACAATCAAGGATGGCTTTAGGCAAACATTGTCATCAGTACTCTCTTTTTTCTCCCATTTTCTCCTTTTCTCTAACTTGTTGGTATACTTCTTGGGCAGTTTGGTGTAGAAGCACAAACCCAATTTGGTAGATTTGGCTCTGTCAATAAACTTTGGGTAACTTCAGCTAAGTGACTTCTCTCTAGGAATTAGTTCCTTCATTGGTAGATTGAAGACTTTGATGATCCCCAAAGAGGTTTGAGCTCTGACACCCTGTTTATGTCTTTCTTGGATAGTGTTCTGTGTTGCTGCTTTATATAAAACTGTCAAGCACCCTGTCTACTGTGCCTTCTAAAGTGACAAATGCTAGGAATCTAATTTAATATGTGCATTCATTCTAGCAGACTCATGGACAAAAACTATGAACTATTTCTAGCTTGCTTCTTCCTTTTACTTTTCCGGACAACTTTTGATAGAGTACATTTTCATAGTGTGCTCCTGGACAGTGCTCTTGCTTTCTAACCCAAATGTCTAATGAGAACTTTAGGAAGGAAGGAGAAGTGTTAGCATCTGAAGGGTTGTGTCTGTGAAAGAGGTTGGGCTGGATGAGATAGACAGGGCATTGGGACATAGCCATCAATTCATTCTGTGTGTTTGGCTAGACTGGCAGCAGTGGCCAGTGCCAGGTTTTTTGAGTATGGTTTCTGTCACCAACAGAGTTGGCTGTCTTTGAAGTCTGTTAGTTAACCTCTTCCAGAATTGTAGAATGCAGCTAGCACTCAAGAGGAGGAGGATCAAGAAATCTCTAGGAATAAAAAACACCCCCATTGTCATTAATAACTTAATTCTCATCTTCTGCCAGTTTTTTAAAGCATCTAAATAAACAGATTTCAGATTTTCTCATTTTCTTTTCTGTATCCATTTATTGCTACAGATGGAGGTAATATTGAGTAGTGAAATGAATGCATATCACCAAGCATATATCAAACAGTTATCACATACCAGACATATTCTGGGTGCTTTCATAAGATGGCAATAATAATAATGCCTGTAATATAATTTTTGAGAGGTTTTGGGAGTGCCTGATATTTTGTAAGCTCTCATTACATTAATGATTATTGTTTTATTATTTAATTTATACAACAGCTCTAGGAGGTAGATGTCATTATTGCTGTTTTATAGAAAAAGAAATTAAGGTTTAGAGATGGAAAATGACTTGCCCAAAGTCACATAGCCATAAAATAGCAGAAGCATAATCTAAACCTACGTGTTCTGGCTTGAAGTCCCATGGTATTTCTGCTATATAATACAGCTGCCCCTAACAGTCAAATAGGCCAAGAGACTTCTCCCAGATAATCTACAAACTAGACAATCAGGAGTTTGGATAATCTGGATAATCAAGAGCCAAACATATTAAGTTATTATGTGATGTCAAATTTCCATAGGTGTGGTTATTAAGGCAGTTCTTGCTTCTCATGGCATGGTCTTAACTCAAAGTCCTGTATACAGAACTGTGTCTTCACTTTGCATAGTTCTGATCTCAACTTTACACAGTTCCAATATCACAGTTTGATCTCAGTTACTACAGAATCATGCAAAATAAAGACAGGGCTCTAAAATGCATAGTTTCAGTTAATACATTATAGTGCAAAGCAAGGAGTATGTACTGTACTTCTATAAGTTTCACATTCACATTCAGAAATTCTCAAATTCTCTTTCCTTTGGACCAGTTAGATGGTTCATTTCCATTTGATGACCCATTATCTTTTTTTCTTCTAAGGTTCTGCTCCTGTGTTGCCTAAGTAAGATCTTTGAAGGTCACTAATGACTAGCTCTTGGCTTATAGAAACACCATCTCTGATATTTATTGTATCCAGTGGAAGATCTCTTTCTGGACTTAGACAGAAACACCTGTTTTCTTTTCTGTTTTTCTTTAATTTCTTCCCAACTCCCATTACATGTCTAAGCTTATTTCTGAATTGATATATTTCTTTCTGTCTGTTTCAGCAATGTACAGGCAGTCCACTGAGGCCAGTTATCTCTCAGGTGGTGTTTTATTATATGAAAGTGATTTATTGCAGTAGACAGCGAGCAGCCATTAACCTAGAACTGGATCTATTTAAATTTCTTTTTAGATATAGATGCTTAAATTCTTTTAAAGCACTTGATAATCATTTCAGCCTGAAGGTTATTGCATAGATGTCAATTTTAGAGCAAGGTAATGTTGACAAGACCAAAGTTTTGGATCTCCTCTTGTCCTAAATGTTTAAAATATTCTCCTCCCTTGAATCTTTATTACCTTATCCTCACCCTCTTATGTTTTAAAACTTGTTCTAGTATTCTTTGTCAAGCATTCTGAAGAGTAGAAATCCCTTGCTGACTCTAATTTTATTTCTCTAACCTGTACAGTGCTAGAGAGTTAGTTTGGGGTGAAGTGAGCTTGTGATTAAGAACATATGCCACCACTTTCCAGCAATGTGAACTTAGGCCTGTTATTTCAATTTCTTAGGCCTCAGTTTCCTTATCTGTAAAATAATATCTACTTTTTAGGGATGTTTTAAGGGTTAAATGAGTAAATATTAATATAAGTGTTTAGAACAGTGCCTGGCACATAATAGGTGCCATGTAAGCATTAGCTATTATTAAAATGAATGTCTTTAAAAGGAGAACCTTGCCAAAAGTAAAGAATGCTATATTCAAAACACTTTATTGAAGGGATAAAAATGAACGCTATTAAACTATAATGTGAAATCATTCTACAATTTCCCCATCACAGGGACTCTAGAATACCTTTGAGAGAATTCTAACTGTTTTGTTGTAATAGGTACTTTGAGAACGTCTTCAACAGCAAATCAGTAAATCTATTGAAACTAAAATTCCTTTATTATAAGGTCAGACTCTTCATTTTTGAATTTCATAATTTGTGGAGACCAGTTGACTTGGGTATAGAGTGAGTTTGAGTGTGAATTTTCTCAGGGCTAGATTTGTGACTGTAGCAATAACTAAAGAAGCAGTGGTAGAACACTAAAGAGGCAACATCTAACAGACAGAGTGCTTGACTCAGGGGGCATGTCCCGGGGAGGGCTTAGGTGCTACCTGGCTTAACAGTGATTGAAAGATATGGATGGAGGCAGCTGGCTGAGATTGGGGTATGGAGTTGGTAACTCTCTATTTCTCTTTACTGCCTTCAAGCTTTTTTGATGTGGACCCCAGTATCTCAGGAGGGCTCAGCCTCAGCCAAACATGGCCAGGGTTTGCAGGCTTGACCTCCAGGTCCCAGAAGGTTCCTAGCGGATGCAGTAGACTGGCTATGTTAGATCGAGGATTTGAACCCAGGTATGTCTGATGACAAAAGCTAAATTCTTTCACTAATGAATCCATACTGTTTCTCTGTGAAGAAGGCACCAATGGAGAAAAGGAAAGTGGCAGTGTGGCAATTGTGGCAGTGGCGGCATATATGAGTTCACCATCTGAAAGGATAGATAATATGGTATCTGAGAGGGCAGTTATGAAATCAAAGGGGTTGCTTGCAGGCAGCAATGTCATGATGATGGCACTAGAGGAGATGATAGTGGTATAGTAGTTATTATAAGCCTTTCATGGATAGATTAGAGCTTGGGAATACATTTCTGGGTATTTGTACTTCAAATCATAAACTCATAGTCTTTGCATTTTGGAACCTCAAAGTTGAAAAGGTGCTCCAATCACCCTTTTTATGGTGTGATTTCATATAAGTGATTGTCCAGTTCACGCTAGGGGAGCAATGATAGGGGATTATTTCCTACTTTCTACCAGAATGTAAGCTTCATGTGGATAGGAATTTTGTCTGTTTGTTCATTGTTTAATTTTTAGTGACTGGAACAGTGCCTAGGACCTAATAAGTACTTAGTAGATATTTTTGAATGAAAGAATGCTTGGACATTTTGATTAAAAGTTTTGTTTTGTAAAATGCTCAACAGCACTAATCATCAGGGAAATGCAAATAAAAATTACAATGAGATATTATCTTACCCCAATTAGAATGAGTATTATTAAAAAGACAAAAACAAAACAAAGGAAAACAAAATGCTCGTGATAATGTGGAGAAAAGGGAACTCTTATACACTGTTGGTGGGAATATAAATTAATAAAGCCACTATGGAAAAGAATATGGAGGAGCCTCAAAAAACTATAAATAGAACCACCATATGATTCAGCAATTATACTGCTGGGTATATATACGAAGGAAAGGAAAAGGAAATCAGTATATCAAAGATATTATCTGCATGCTTATGTTTATTACAGCACTATTCATAATAGGAAAGATACAGAATCAACCTAAGTATCCATCAACATTTGAATGGATAAAGAAAATGTGCTCTGTATACACAATGGAATACTATTCATCCATAAAAAATAATGAAATCATGTCATTCATGGCAACATGGTGAAACTGGAGGATTATGATAAATGAAATAAACCAGACATAGAAAGATAAATACTGTATGTTCTCACTTATATATGGAAGCTGAAAAAGTTGATTTTCTTGAAATAGAGAGTAGAATAGTGGTTACCTGAGGCTGCGAAGGATAGGGAAGCGGAAAGGATAGGGAGAGGTTGGTTAACAGATATAAAATTCTAGCTAATAGGAGGAGTAAGTTCTAGTGTTCAGTAGCCCTGTAGGGTGACTATAGTTAACAGTAATTTATTGTATATTTTCAAATAGCTAGAAGAGAGGCTTTCGAATATTCCCAACAAAAAGAAATGATAAATGTTTGAGGTGATGGAAATGCTAATCACTCTGATTTGATCATTACACATTGTATTCATGTATTGAAATATCACAATGTATCCCATAAATATGGTTAATTATGTATGAATTGAGATAATAAAAATTTTTGTTTCACGTATCAAACAGTATTATGTACCAAGTATTATCTCTTATAAGTCTTAACCCTGTGAGGTGTGTATTAATATTTCCAATTTATGGATGAATAAATTGACACTTAGGAATTAAGTAATTTTCTTAAGGTGACATTACAAAGACATGATGGTCAGAATTTGAACCTATAAGTACTAAATTATACTATAAAATTATTATGTCTCTTTTCCTATATAACATTTTTCTGTTAATAGAGCTTGAATTTTTATGGAAGACTTATTAATCTTACTGCCAACTGAACTCACAAGCCTTTTATTCACCATGTCTGTTTCTATACTTGAGTTACTGATTGTTTTGGACCCAAGCGCAGGAGTTTGCATTTATTCCAGATAGATTTTTCTCTGGTTAGATTCATTTGATCTTTCTTTATTAAGATCTTTTGGTTTAATGTGGTTTTAAAAATGTCGTCAAGTATTTTTGGCATTTATTGATTTTATCAATCAAAAACAATTTGATCTTCATCCTTGAGATAGATATTCAACAGTATTTTATTGGTCTGTTCACATTTTATATACTTTCTTCAGTCAGTTTTGGTAAAACTCTATTTTATCTAGATTTTAAAAATATATTGGCACAAAGTTGATGTGATATTCTTTTATTTTGTTTCTTCTTTTCTGTATCTGTGTATATATTCTCTTATTCCTTATGTTTTTTTTATTTTTGTTAAGATGTTTTTGGATCCTGATTCTGTCATTTAACATATTAATTATTAGAAACTTTTGTTGAGCATGCTAGCATTTAGCCTGCATTTGTTCATATATCAATAAGGCTTGAATAATTAAATAAAATTCAACAAACATTTATTAAGTATCTTTTATATGCTTGATAGATGCCAAAGATACAAGGAGTGATTAAAACGAGGTCTACTGTGATAAACTTATAGTATAGTGCAGTCATTTGAAATCATTTGTCAAATGCTTTGCTGACTTTCAGATATATTATTTCTAAAGAATCACTCGTCTAGCAAAAATGTACTTCTGACGAAGAAACAAAAGAGGTTAATAAGACCGGATCTGTTCTATGCGAACCATGTTTGGGCCTAACAATTACCTCCTTTCCTTGCAGGTGGTCAGTTTATGCATTCTAGAATATTGTCCTGGTAAATGAATTCATGTAAGGAATATATTACTGGAATGTATCTTGTTCATTAATAGAGCATCTATTGGAAACATTTTTAGGGAATATTTTAACCAGTCTAGAAATTTATAAATTTTATCAGCTAGAGAAGTTCTTCTTAAATATTAGTAGGCATGCAAATCAACTAGAGATCTTCATTTAAATATGGATTCTGATTGTGTAAGTCTGTGGTGGGGCATAATATTCAGTATTTCTAATAAGCCCATAGGTAACGTCTTTCTGCTTGTCCTCAGTGCTGCTGAATGGGACCACACTTTAAGTAGTTAGGAGTTAGAGGTCAAAGGGTATTATATATTCTGTTATCATTTAGTAAAATGACAAGTTTATAAAATTAACAAATAGAGCATTTAGTCTAAAATTAAAAAGATTGATAATGCTTCATGTATTGGTGAGGATGTAGAGCTGGAACTCTCATACACTGCTGGTGGGAATGTAAATTATTATAACTGATTTTGAAAACTATATGGCATTATTTACTAAAGTTAAATGTATGCCTATACAATGAACAGCAATTACACTTCTATGTATATACCCAAGAGAGATGAGTGCTTTTGTCGGCCAAAAGATACATACAAACATGCTCATGGCCTTTTTATTCTTAATAATCACAAACTGTAAATAATCAACAGGAGGCTAGATTAATTGTGATATACTTATTCAATGGAATATTATAGAGCAATAAAAACCTGATATTTTTAATAACATGGATGAATCTCACAGTCATTATATAGAGAAGTACCATTACATGGAGAAGCAGATTAAAGAGATAGAAACACATAAAATTTAGAGGAAGATAGAAGATAAAATATGCACTGTGATTCCATTTATCAAGTTCAAGAACAGGCATAACTTCTCTGCAGTGATAGAAGTCAACATAGTAGTTACCTCTGGGGATGGATTATTAATTGGGAAGAGAAATGTGAGAACCTTTTGGGGTACTGGGAATGTTTTATATCTTAGTCAAAGGGGTGGCTATATGGGAGAATACATATATAAAAATTATATTGAGTACATTGATGGACTGAATTTAAGATTAGTACACCTTACTTTCTATATACTATATATTAATAAACATTTTATTTTAATAAAAGATGTAGAACATTTAAAAGAAGAGAAAAATATCTTTGAATTCTTAAAAGGGCTATATGTATCTTTTTTATTGATTTCCAAGGGAGTTGTTATGTGTTTACCTTCATATTAATTTACTGCATGAAAATACTGAAAATATATTTAAAGGCAGCAAATTAATGTAGCTAGCTGATTCACTGAAATAACTAGTATAGTTGTTATTGGATTTTAGGAGAATAGAATCATAGCTCAAATAAACTTTGGTTAAATCAGAACATTTCCGCCTTTTTGTTGTGAGGGGAGACATGAAAATCTCAAGAAAACAAGGTTTTTTCCAGTTATTTTGGAAATCGAAACAAACAAAAAAACGTTAAATAGAGGTCTTTTTACTCTTCAAATCTTCCCTTTCAACTTGTAATTTTCTGTTCTCTATTCTGGTGCCATACAGTATACTCATGCTGTCGTTCCTTACTGCTTAGCATCCCTCATTGTGTTTTTCTTTTTAATTTTTATTTTATTTATTTATTTTTGTTTCAGAATATTATGGGGGTACAAGTGCTTTGGTTACATATGTTGCCTTTGCACTGCCCGAGTCACAGCTACAAGCATGCCCAACCCCTAGACATCGCGAACTGCACCCATTAGGTGTGAATTTACCCATCTCCTCCTTCCCCCTCCCACCTGCCCGGCACCCTATGGATGTTACTTCCATACGTGCATGTAAGTGTTGATCAGTTAGTACCAATTTAATGGTGAGTACATGTGGTGCTTGTTTTTCCATTCTTGTGATACTTCACTTAGAAGTATGGGCTCCAGCTCCATCAAGGACAGTACAAGGGGTATTAGTTCATCATTTTTTTCTTATGGCTGAGTAGTACTTCACGGTATACATATACCACATTTTATTAATCCACTTATGTATTGATGGATACTAGGGTTGTTTCCACATCTTTGCAATTGTGAATTGTGCTACTGTGAATATCCGAGTGCAGATGTCTTTTTTATAGAATGTCTTTTTTTCCTTTGGGTCAATACCCAGTGGTGGCAATTGCTGGATCAAATGGTAGTTCTACTTTTAGTTCTTTGAGGTATCTTCATGTTACTTTCCATAGAAGTTGTACTAGCTTGCAGTCCCATCAGCAGTGTATGAGTGTTCCTCTCTCTCTGCATCCACGCCAACATTTGTTGTTTTTGGACTTTTTGATAAAAGCCATTCTCATTGGAGTTAAGTGATATACCATTGTAATTTTGATTTACATTTCCCTGATGATTGGAGATGTTGAGCAATTTTTCCTATATTTGTTGGTCCTTAGTCTGTCTTCTTTTGAAAAGTTTCTGTTCATGTCCTTTGCCCACTTTTTAATGGGGTTGTTTGATTTTTTTTTCTTGCAGATTTGCTCGAGTTCTTTGAAGATTCTGGTTATCAGCCTTTTATCGGATGTGTAGCATGTGAATATTTTCTCCTATTCTGTAGGTTGTTTATTCACTCTGATGATAGTTTCCTTGGCTGTGCAGAAGCTTTTAGTTTGTTAGGTCCCATTTATTTATTTTTGTTGTTGCTGTGATTGCCTCATTGTGTTTTAATCAGGATACAATCTTGAATCTTATCTGTCTTTATCTTTATGTTTATACCTCTTTCTCCTCACACCTCTTTTGTCTCAGAGGTCATAGAACTTTTTGTGAGCAGATGAACCCATTTTTTCAAGCAAATCCTAGTTATGGAAATCTAACAAAGATATAAACTTTGGATGAAACCTTGAGTGCTCAGTACCCTTTGACTGTTCCTTCAGCTCTCCTTCTCAGCTTACTCCTTCTTCTTTGTCTCATGACACCTTGAGGGTGGGGTATATTTTGGGGGGAAAACAATAAAACATAATCTAGTGCAATCATGTCACTTTATAGAGGAGGAAACCAAAGTATAGAGTAGGCTTCATGGCTATTAGTAGTCAGCTACTTCAGGCTATCATAAAATTAATCTCAATTGCTAAGTAATACAGTTAAAACGTAGAAAAAATAAGATTTAAAAAACCTCTATATGCTATTCGAAGACTGATATAGTGATTCCAAAATCTGCTTTTCAAATTGCGTTCATAGACAAATAGCCACAATTCAAAATTTCCAGTTATAAGTAAATAGTAATCAAATCTTAAAACCAGTGATGCTATTTTTGTCAAGGGCGCCAAGGCAATTCAATGGGAAAATAATACTCTTTTCAGCAAGTGGTGCTAGGACAACTAGATATCCCTACCTCACTCCATTTACAAAAAATTAATTTCAAATGAATCAAAGACCTAAGGATAAGAAATAAAATTATAAAACTTGTAGGAGAAAACATAACAGTACATTTTCATGACCTTGGATTAGGAAGTGATTTCCTAGATAACACCAAAAGCATAAATGAAAAAAAGATAAATTGGACACCAAAATTTAAAACTTTGTGTTTCAAAGGAAACCATCAAAAAAGTTAAAAGAGAACCCATAGAATGAGAAAATATATTTGCAAGTCATATATCTCATAAGGGACTTCTGTCTTACAAAAATATTTAAACTCTACATGAGTTAGATTTGTTCTTTGTTTTTTAAAATTGAAATGGAAACAGGCAAAGTGCAAAGTGTTTAAAATATAGATGAATGTATGTGTAATGAGTAATTATAAAGTGAATCCTATGTATCCACGTCTAAGTTAAAAAATATAAAACACTAACATAATCCCAGAAGCCACTTGTGTCTCTTCCTGATTACACCCCGACCCTCCCTCTTTGTATTTAGTGTTATTCCCTACCATTCTATATTTAATGTTAGTCACTTTCTTCACTTTATAGTTTTGCTGCCTATGAATGCATCTCAAAATAATACAGTTTGATTTTGCCTGTTCTATGCGTTATGTAAATGGAATTATGCAGAATCTATTTTTTCTGTGTGCAGCTTTTGCTTACCTATGTCATCATGAAGACCTATTTCATAAATTTCCTTTTTATTGTGTGGTTATTAGAGTTATTTATCCTCTCAACTGTCACTGGGCATTTGGACTATTTCCAGTTGCTGGTTAATAGGAACGATGATTCTATAAACCTTTCTGTTCATATATTTATTCGTGGTGGCCATGTGCACAAGTTTCTCTAGGTTGTATATTGCAGGAATGGAATTGTCAGAGGGTATCCCTATCTTCATCTTTACTAGATAGTGCTAAACTCTTTTCCAAAAGTGGTTATTTATTCTGCCACCATGGCCTATTAACATTTCCATTGCTTGATATCCTTGCCAACAATTGGTGTTGTCAGACTTTTAATTTTTGCCCATCTGCTGGGTGTTTAATGATATTATCACAGTTTTAATTTACATTCCTGATTACTGATGATATTAGGCATCTTTTTTTATGTGTCTGATTAGGGAGATTTCTTCTGTTGCAAAGTGCCTGTTCAAGTCTTTTTCCCATTTTGCTATTGAGTAATTGTCTTTTTAAAAAAAAGATTTGTAGTTTTTTACATATTCTGTATATGAATTGTTATTTATATGTGTTGCAAATACATTCTACTTTTGGCTTGTCTTTTCACTCTCTTTATGAAATCTATTGATAAACAAATGTTGTTAATTTTAATTTAGTTGAATATTTATTAATCTTTTCCTTTTTGGTTAATGATTTTCCTGCGCTATTTAGGAAATTCTATTCTATCTGAGGTCATGAGGACAATACCCAATGACTTTCACATTGACCTTTAATGCACCTGAAGCTATTTTGGTATATTGCTTGAGGTAGAGGTGTAGTTGTATTTTTTTTTCTCTTATGGGTGCCTGACTGCCCCAGATAATTTACTAAAATCTATCTGCAGGGTTACCTTTGTCATATATCAAATACTCATATAAACATGAGTCTTTTTTGGGTTCTTTATTATGTTCTCTTGATGTATTTGTCTATCCTTGCACCCATACTACTCTGCCTTAGTTATATTTGCTTTATAATGAGTCTTATTGTCTTGTAATGAGTCCGTTATCTTGCAGAGTAAGTCCTGCCACCTTGTTCTTATTTTTCAAGAGTGTCTTGGCACTTCTTGGCCCTTTGCATTTTCATGTAAATTTGGAATTAACTTGTTAAGTTCCACAAAAAAAAAAAATTTGTTAGGATTTTCAGTTTAGTTTACATTTAATCTATAAGTAAATTTTTAGGGATATGATACTTTTATAACATTGACTCTTCCAATCCATGCACATATTTTCAGTCTCCATTTATTTTACTCTTCTTTAAAGTCTCCCAATAAAGTTTATAATTTTTCTTGTGCAGGTCATGCATAACATGAACATTAAGAAAATGAAATAACAATTCAAAACAATAGTAACAGAGAAGTCATAAAGTTATTTTCTACATGAGCAATTACGTATAATAGTTTAAGGATTCAGAAGAGAAACAAATATGCCATGGTATTTCATAATAGATGACACTAAAAGAGTTTTGGTCAAATATTAATTAATAGTATTATCTTTGTTCCCTCACGGGTATTGTATACCTGTCTGGAAACTATCATGTTTTGAATTGGTTAATAGGTTAAAAAAGAAATTGTTTTATTGGTTGTTTTATTGACTACCTGTACAACTACTATTTTACTATTCCTTTTTTTCTGTATTGATGGATCTTTTGGCTGAAAAGGCTACCCTTAAGCAGACATTTTGGTATCATGTAAAGATATCCTAAGGAAAAGGAGGTCTGCATAATAATTTCCAAAACAAATATGTTATAAAAGTCTTGGAAAATGTAAATGTTTGGTGTGAGTTCTGAAATAATGAAATAGTGCATGGGTTGCTTCTTAGCAGTAAGTTTAGCCATTTCCATTTAGTCTATTAATTTTTTGAAAATGCCAGAAGCCTTCTTAAGTGTGTACCTTATAGACTCCAGGGGAAAATTGAGCTACGTGAATTGTTTGACATTAAAATGTAACTTATTCTTTATTTTTAAAATAGAAATTGTCATATTTAAAAGAATGAAGCTGGCCTTCTTAATTCCTCATACAAATAAGTCTCTGTTGGTAGTGAGGGATACTGTACAGATAGGTCCCAACATTGTTACTTCTGGGAAACAGCAGTGAAATTGTTTGTTCCTGACAGCAGATAGCCCCACTGCAGGGCCCTGGTTTCATGTTACATTAAGTATTAGTGCTGTTCTTTCAGGAGCTATTATGCTGTGACATCAAAGATTTTCTGACAGGGCAGTGGTAGGTTAGCACCGAAGTTGTCTACTGAAATTTTAAAGAATGGAATTAAATATATATGATCAGACTTTAATATAAGAGATAGAGACAGAATTAGAATGGTTTATAGAAAGTTGCAGAAATGATCAGTTTATGGGCTATTCATTTTTGTCTCTGCTTGTTTAAGCCAAATTTTATTACTTTTTATTTCTACAACAAGTATAAATGGCCATTATGTTAATGCTAGGGTAGTTGATCATTTCCAGTAAGACATTACAAATAAGGAAAAAATAGCCTTTTGTGACATAAAAATGGCTAGGTTGACCTGTAGAGTATTTCATATAAATGAACATGTGGACAGTAATTGCAATAGCCCGACTTCCCACTTGCTGATCCACTAATTAGTTAAAAGGATCAAACTACATACTCTATTAAAGTTATAAGAGTACAATTTAGATGGCAAGCGAAGAAATGAAAAGTCTTATAACTGAGAATACTTAATTTTGCATAGCAGTCGTATAAATATAGGTGATTTAAAATTAATCAGATTACAACATTGTCTTTTGAAAAGACTAACTTCTGTTCAATGTTGAGAAATATTATTAGTCATTTTTGTCTGTATAGTCTTTCTGTTTTAAAAATAAATTAAGCATTGTGGTTTCAAGTATTTCTTAAATATTTTTCGTAGTGCAATCAGTTGCTGTATCTATAATATTACTATGATATTCTCATGAAAAATCTTGGGATTATGAAATGTCAATTAATTTTAGAAGCACAATGTCTGGATATTTAAGACAATATAATGATAATAGTTTTATTTGAGATTAAGCAAATAAATCATATGTTAAAATTGATATATTCTCAGTATTGTAGTTTTCTTTTTGCTACAGCAATAGTAAATAATTTTTTTTAATCATAAACAAGGTACAACATGATACATTTCTTTTAAATAATATAATACTGATACTGTCAGTTGAGAAGTAACTGGAACAAAAAAGAAATGTTTATAGGTACTTGTATGTTTGATTATGTTTCCAGATAATTTTTATCTAGTTCAAAGTAATCCATACTACAGTCATGCAAACAGTCATTTAAAAAAGCTTAATGTGGAGGCCAGGTACAGTGGTGTGCACCTGCAATCCCAGCTCCTCAGGAGGCAGAGGTGGGAGGATCATTTGAGCCCAGGAATTTCAGGGTCTAGTGTCCTGGGATGGTGCCTGTAGATAGCTACTGCACTCCAGCCTGGGCAACATCTCGAGAACTTGTCTGTTAAAAAAAAAAAAAAAAAAAACAAAAGCAAACAGGCGAAAACCCACCCTGAACATAAAAGTCTTTGCTCTGGCATGTATCTGACATCCGACAATTATTCAACTATTCATACAGATTAAATTACACAGGGAAATATTGCTACATCCTTTAAAATCATTAAGAATGATTATTCTAAAATAAAATGTCTGAGGAGCTTACTGTATTCTGCATACCGCTTGTTAAACCTTGATTTGAAATGGATTTTATTATATAAAGATGCTTTCACCCTTAAGTTTTTGTTTTGTTTTATTTTTGGCATAATAAAATGCAATGGCAAGAAATCAAAAGAAGCAACAGCCTAAGTACAAAATATATTCTAATATCTTCTCTGAGGACCCTGAAATCTTATATTCTAGAAATGTTCATGTAGATTGAATATTTTTCTTTTAAAAATGTTATGATTTTAAAATACAGTATTTGGTAGGAAAAAGGGAAGAATATTGGGATAGATGTTTGCTCATTTAAAAGCAATAATCCTGTATAAATATTCATATTGTCCATATCATTTCAATCCTTTTACTTCTGCTAGCTGCAGAAACCCTAATTCAAAATGCTTTAAATTGTCTTTCTACAAACAGTTTAGCAATGTTGCTATTAGCTGGCTAAAAGCAACATAAGTGTTGAAAGTTTTTAACATATTTATTAACTGAAGGACCGAGAGACTAAAGAATTTTGATCTTTTTCATATGATGATGAAGGAAAGTATAAGTATTTTAAAAATTTGAACTGTTTTGAAAAACGTTTAAAGTCTGGTTAGCTATGTTGTGTATAAGACAATTGATCAATAGTACTGTCCTGAGAGCTGATTACAGATGCAGTTGGCCCTTCACAAGGGGCTGCTAAATGAATGTTAGAATAAAAGTGTTTATTTATTTTTAAAAATTTTGTGCATTTACATTAATGGCTTCTGGGAAATACATTTTGGAAAATTAGTTGTACATTTAGGAGACATAGTTGTCTTTTTAAATAAAAATATTCTTCCTTTAAAAAAACCTAAGCAACCAGAAATCCCTACTAAATTTATCTATATTAAGTTTAAATATATGTTACATGCTTATTCCAATCAACAAATATTTATTAGGTGCTGACCATATGCCTGGTCTCTTGGGGCTAAAATATAATTAGCATACATCTCTGAACTCAGTTGCTGGAATATGTGGTAAGACTGTACCTCAGAGAGGAGAAAGAATAAGATCAGCTACAGAAATCAGGGTAGGCTTCAATAGGTAAACTTTTGAATTGAAGCTTAAAGGCATTACGGGATTTAGTTGGCATTGCTGAGGGGTGAGAATCTCAGAATGGGCAAGTTTGTCTTTGTCTTCACTATGTTTGCAAATTTATATTATTTGGGCATTTTCTTTGGGCTTATATTAATTGATTCAGCTTATTAAAGGAAATGCATTTAGTTTTTTTTCCCAGAAAAATCCAGAAGCCTAGTTTTCTGCACAGTATATCTTTTAATACTAACATTTTATCTTTTTTAAGTAATAGCAGTAAAAATGACTTGAAAGTTCTATTAAACAGGTCATGTAGTTGAGGTGAATCCTCAAAATCCAGTTTTCAATGTTATTTGTAAGTGAAAGGTAAGGGAAAATCTTGAAAGGCTGAAAACTTATGGAAAAAAGTTTTTTTTAAAAAATTTATTATTATCATTTTCAGAAAGCTATCTTTGCCTTCCTGCTGCAAATATACCACATTTCATACATTGTATAAGTCTGCTTCAAATCTGTGCCTAAAAAGTCTCATAATTATATTATGTAGTTCTTGAAAAATTTTATAGTTCTTTGGACCAGAGATTATTATTATTCAATATCCCAATTTATGTTTTTACAGCATTAAAATATATATCTGGTAAATGCCAGGACATCCAAAAGTCAACAGTTCATCTTAAAGTTAAATAAAACATTAAAAAATTAAATTACTAAGGTGTGAATTAAGCTTTCAATATTAGCTTCAGTTTCAGTTATTTTTATTTAATTAGCCATATTTTCTTTTTACCTAAAGCAAAAGAAAACATTCAAACCAAAGACTTTACTCTGAAGATCATACAAAGTAAGATAAATAAAATCATTTAAATAGACTCATTTATGCAAGATGGTACATTGCTGTATCAAGAAACAAAATTCATCATTTATATTTTTTTCCAATTTTTGGTGGAAATAGTTAAAGGAATGATCTTATGAGTTGTCATTTTCTGTCATTCTTATGTTTAAAATAATTTCTCTTAACACATAATTGTATGGACATTAAAAAAATATTTTGATTGATACTCAAATTTCTTTGCTTTTTAAATGGGCAACAGTGATTTCAGGTGCAGTGGTTCACACCTGTAATCACAGCACATTGTGAGATCAAGGTGGGAGGATAGCTTTAGCTCAGGAGTTTGATAACAGCCTGGGCAACATAGGGAGACCCCATCTTAGCAAAAAATAAAAAAATTAACTGGATGTGGTGGTGCAGCTATAGTCTCAGCTACTTGGGGAGCTGAAGGATCGCTTGGGCCTAGGAGTTGGAGGTTGCAGTGAGCTATGATAACACTACCGCACTCTAGGTCGGGCAACAGAGCTCTGAGACCCTGTCTCAAAAAAAAAAAAAAGCATCAGTGAATAAAGTGAGCTCTTACCATTTTTACTACATTGGCATTTTGCTTTTTTTTTTTTTCAACTTTTGAGATATTCTCTAATTTTCAAAAAAAGTGCTAAGATGCATTTATCTATTTAAAAATTAAGGCAAATGAAATTAATTTGAATTTCAGGTTTTTTTAGAATTTTGTAGAAGTCATTAAAATTGCAGTCAGTTTGGCATGTTAAAATATCAACAAATACCTGGAATTGACTCCTCCAGAGTCAGCTGCTTTATTAACAATGGTTTTGTCTTAGAACTCTCTCTTTGATTTTATCAACTAAGATAATGTCTTGTTCTATTATGATGAATGCATGCTGCTCTAGTCCTTCAATAAGCCCATGACACATATTTACTGTGTCATACATAGGCACTTTTTCTACAGTGTTAACATTGACTTGTCACATGAGGTCAGGTGTGGAATTTTCCACTTTTAGTATCATGTTGGCACCCCAAAAGTTTCAGATTTTGGAGTGTTTTGGATTTCAGATTCTCAGATTAGGGATTCTCTACCTGTACTTCATTCCTTTTTAGGAGTGCATAATATTCTATTTTATGTATGTATCACAATTCATCTGTTGATGGACATTTGGATTGTTTCCACCTTTTGACTATTGTGAATAGTACTGCTATGAATATTCATGTATAAGTTTTTGTTCGAACACCTGTTTTCTGTTCTTTTGGATATATACCTAGTAGTGGAATTGTTGGGTCATATGAAAATTCCATGTTTAATTTTTTGAGGAAAGTGCCAAACTGCTTTCCATCGTAGCTGCATCGTTTTACATTCCCACCAGCAATGTATGAAGGTTCCAGTTTCTTCACATCCTTGCCAAAATTATTTTCCATTTTAAAAAATCATACTTTTTTTTGTGGTGAGAATACTTACAATCTACTCTTAGCAATTTCCAAATATTCAATATGTTGTTATTCACTGTAGTCAGCACGATGTACAATAGATCTCTTGAACTTATTTTTCTTGTTTAACTGGAATTTTGTATTCTGTGACCAATATTTTTTCATTTGTTTTAAATGTATTCATAATTGTTCATTTAAGTATTTTTATCATAGCTGCTTTAAAATGTTTGTCAGATAGTTCTAACATGTGGGTGTTGGCATCTATTGATTATCTTTCTTTTAATTTGAGACATTTCTAGTTCTTGGTATGACAGTAATTTTTGCTTGAAACCTGTACATTTTTGTTTTATTTTATGACACTCTGGTTTTTATGTAAACCTTCTGTTTTAGCTGGCTTTCCTTGACACTGCTCCAGTAGGGGGAGGAAGGCTGCAACCTGTTTACTGCTAGGTGGATATAGAAGTCCAGGTTCTCCACCTGAGGGTGGGGCTCCTTGTTACTGCTGGTTGGGGAGTGCCAGCTCCCCATGTGGTCCTCACCGACATCACGCAGGAGGCCTTGTTGTCACTGGGCAGTGGTGAAAGTTTTGAGTTTCTACTGGTCATTACCTGATACCATGCTGGGGGAGTGTGAGAGGCACGAGGGCCAGAGGTGGGGGCAGGCAGGGTGGCTATTACTGGCTGGTAGGGGTAAAAGTTCCAGATCACTACCTGGTGTTCTTTGACACTTCCTTGGGGATGGGCATTGGGTGTCTCATTAAAGCCATGAGAGAGTGGAATTCTGGGTTAGCCACTTGTTCTTTTGTTTGTTTGTTTGAGTGAGCCAGGGTGGAGCTACAGTTTTTTCTGCAGTGTTTATCTAGAGGTAGAGTGGTTATTTTCTAAAAGTTTTCTGTCTTACTAAAAGCTACCTCTTTC
This sequence comes from Avahi laniger, assembly GCA_963575035.1. Taxonomy (NCBI): domain Eukaryota; kingdom Metazoa; phylum Chordata; class Mammalia; order Primates; family Indriidae; genus Avahi; species Avahi laniger. Next base: position 21,753 of record CAUYSK010099439.1, read on the forward strand.
CTGGCACTTTGTCTAGAGAGAGCAGACTCTTCTTGGAACTTTTTGTGTGTGCCCATTGTGTGTGTCCAGATTGCTGGCTTCTTTAGCTTGAGGTCTGATATACAGGAGGCCAGAAGAAAACCTAGGGAATTTACCATAGTGTCATTCCTCAGGTTCTGAATTCTTTAGCCAGTCTGCCTTCCTTCTACCTTTTAGAGTCTTTTTTTTTAATTTCAGGATATTATAGGAGTACAAACATTTTGGTTACATGTTATGACTAGCGTCTTTTTAATATTTGTTTTATATACAATGTCCAGAATTTTTAGTTGTACTTAGAGGGAGGAATAGACAAAAGTACTTCTACATCTTCCCAGAATTAGAAGTCTCCATATGAGAAATTTGAAAACGCAAGGACACGTTAGTCTTCAGAGGAGTGGCATCGTTATGTAACCTCTGGAAAACTCCACTTTACACTTGCAAAAGAATGAGAGTGAAAAAGGGAAATTTTAATAACATTATTATCCTTATTATGAAAAAAATTTTGACTTTGTAGGTCCCTGAAGAATTGCTGCCCTAAATTATAGTCTATCCAGGGACCTGAAAATATTAATCTTGACAATATCAATTTTAAAGCAATTTTTGTTAGATACCTATTGTTCTAGTCAAGCACTGATCTAAGTGCTGGGGATACATTAAATAGCAGTGTATGAGATAGACAAAGTCCCTGCCCTCCTAAGCTTTGAGTTCTTTGAGTCAGTTGATTTGACAACTGAATGTAGTCACGAGTTTTCTATTTGCCTAAGCTAAGTCCTTACATTAATATCTCAGGATTTGTCAGGGTGTGTGTGTAGCTGTTTATTTACAGCAGGTGAGGCAATACAGCTGTGGCTGTTGATAGAAGTTCCAGCTACTGAGCAGACTGTGGTGCCTAAAGGCAGTGGGATGATGGAGGGTGGATTGTGATACTTTGTTGTAGTCCAGATAGCATGATTTTGTAGATTATTTCTCCTCCCGCCTTCCCTCCCTTCCTGTCTTATTCCCTTCCTCTTTCCTTCCTTCTACCTTCTTTTCTATCTTTCCTTTCTTCCAATTTGAGTTGTCTGTAGACTGCTTCCTCAGATCACCCTTCCAATTCTTACTGCCCTTTCACCCTGGTGAAGTTATAGCCTCACACTTCATTATTCATTTTACATATATATTTATATATAAATACATATATACATATTTATATACCAAGCACCTGCTCCAGTTCAGACATAGTGCTAGGCACTAGCAATAACACTAAAAATTACACATGAAGCCCATTAGTCTTAGAGTAAGAGTTGGAATATTTTAGTGCCATGGCTTAAAGAGATCACTCACTGTAAGGCAGGCAATATAGAGCTTTCACGTCCCTGAGCACTCTAGTTTCCAATTTTAACTGGCTTTAACAATTCCTTTGTGTGAATCCACCACAACATTTTAAAAATGGATTGACTTTGAAAACTTTCCCACCCTTTCTACCACTCCCAGCATCTAACTTATAAAAATAGGACTTGACTTGCCTTTTTGTGAGGCATTACTCCTTTTTTTTTTTTTTGAGACAAGAATCTTGCTCTGTCGCCTGGGCTAGAGTGCTGTCGTGTCAGCCTACCTCACAATAACCTCAAATTTCTGGGCTCAGGTGATCCTCCTGCCTTAGCCTCCCGAGTAGCTGGGACTACAGGCATGTGTCACCATGCCCAACTAATTTTTTCTATTTGTACTAGAGGTGGGGTCTCGCTCTTGCTCAGGCTGGTCTTGAACTCCTGACCTCAAGCTATCCTCCTGCCTCCGCCTCCCAGAGTGCTAGGATTACAGGCATGAGTCACTGCACCGGGCCGAGGTATTGCTCTTAAGGGAAGTCATATATTAGGCATCAAAATATGCTAAGTATGGCTATAATTGAAAACTCTTTTTTTTTTCTTGGCCTAAGAATATCAGGGGTTCAAAAGTAAATATTTTTAACATTCCTTAGACTCTAAATAATAGCAACAAACAAATATTGTGCAAATTACAGTTTTGGAAAGATGAGTACAATACAATTAGTAAGGCAAGTAACTGAGAGGAAGGGGTAAAGTGATTCTTTTATTTTAAAGGGAGAAAGCTGAATTTTTGTGTTTTGATTTTCCTATTTTTTAAGACACCTGTGTCTGACCTGCTACAATCACAAATTCCAATTGTGAATAATGGAAATCATTGTATGGGTATAAATAGTGTATCGACTGCTCTCTTTAGTCTATAACACACCCTCCTTGTTGACACCAAAGAGCAATGAATGAGGCAGTTTATTAAAACCTAGGCTTGTGGTTCTAATCAAAGGTCACTGGTTGGCTCTCACTTTCAGTTTTAGATTTGTCTATGTTTGATCAGGGGGCAGCAATGAAATTATTATGACAAAGACTTTGTACTAGTCTGTATCTGTCTGTTGAAACTTGAAAGTCTTTCGAACTGTGATGCTGACAGCATGTGAACACTGCAAGAAAGTGCAAGCTGTGTAATGTCTTAAAGAAACTTTCAAGTATCATCTTCCTTTTGTGTTGTTTGAAAGAGTTTCAGATACTATTATGGTACTAGTGAAAAGGTGTTTTATTGATTAAAGGAGATTTTTTTCCCCTAGCAAATATGCATTAAGACAGTCTTTCTATTACTTTTTCTGTTCACTCCCTGCTTTATGCAGCAAGTTCATTAACATGCAGATATGCAGTGATTGAAGTCAGACTGCTTTTTACAGTGGAGTTGTCTTGATATAATGAGCTCCTCTTTAATGTTCAAAAAATTGTTGTTACTTTCTAAAAGGGGTTGTTTGTGAATTTCATTAAATTTAATCTTCTCTTCAAACAATTTCAGCATTGTTCAGTTTACTACAATTAAAATGCTTTCTGATGCTAAAAAATCACTTTTTACAGATGTATCACAAATGTAAGCACTGTGAGAGGGGCTTTGTTTTTTACTTTGAAAGAAAAAGCTGCTATTTAGCTGAGAATTCTCATTTTTTAAATTGGCGTTCCGTATGGAAAATCAGAAAAGGGTACCCTTACTGTATTGCTAAACAGGCTAGTTTGCTCATGAGGGTTATGTTTCACAACTAGTTCATTCTATCCCTGGACTAAAACATTGGTCTAATCATAGTTGAAAAACAAGAGCCTTAACCTTGCTTTCTCAGTTTACTAGAGTACAACCCCTTCATTTTTAGAATGTTGGAAGTCTTGAGAAAGAAAAGATATAGTGAAGCTAGGTTTCTGCTTTGGGCAAAAGTTCTCAACGGGATGAATGAGAAACCTGACTAAATTCTCAGTAGCAGAGCAGTGATTATTGTTCATAGTGAATAGCTTTGTTCTTTGTAAATTATCCTTTCACTTAGGCCCTGGTCAGTAGCACTTGAATGGTATGAGAGTAATCCTTAACATCTTTTGAAGACTGGGCACAGAAAGAGGTAGAATGTCTTTCTGGAGAATATCTAGCAGATGGAAGGTTTAAAAATTTCCAGGTGGTATCCAGGAAGTTTTCCAGGTAAATCCCAGGATAACTGGTTTATGAAGGCAGGGGATTGGAGGGTTGAGAATAAATTATTTGGTATCTTAAAGTTTTTTTTTTTTTTTTTTTTTTTTTTTTTACCAGAAATCAGTTTATAGAGCTATCCTAGTCCTACTATGATCACTGCTCAGAATAATGTTCTTCCAGGATGTTTCTTCCTGCTTTAGTTTCAGAGGCTATTTACATGATGTCAAAACATCTGGTTAAGAACTCAGAGGTTCTTGATAGTTGGAAAAATGATGTAGAAAAAATATTTTAGATGTTTGACTAGTTTTTTAAATTGTGCTTTGCCTTTCTAAGGACAGAATCAGTATCTGAAACTTAACAAGGATCTTTAATAGACTGAGCTAATCATATCACCAAGTTGGCTTTTATAAGTCATTATGAGGTAGCCATAACAAAAGGGCTTATCAAATACCTCCCTGAAAATATAAGATACACTGATCTGAAAAAGGAGCAATTCTTGTGCTACATAAGGCATGAAATACTTCTGTAGCCTTGCGGGAGCTAATAATGACGATAATATTACTGATATTATAATTTATAATAACAATAAATGATAATAGTAACAATGTTGCCAATATTATATTTACAATTATAAAGGTAACATTTTCAGGTGAGAAATAAGGCTATTTGAAGTAGATACCTAAGAAAATTATGTGTAAGCAAAGGGCGATTACAGAATGGTAAACAAAAGAGTCATCAAATTTTATGTTTAGAGGAACTCTCGTTGGAGATTGCCAGCTTTGTTTTTTTACCCCTGTGGTTGTAAGGTATTTTGCATTTGTTGTAGTTTTTGAAAATTTTTTTAAATTTTTAAATTTTTAAAAATTTCAGCATATTACGGGGATACAAATGTTTAGGTTACGTATGTTGCCTTTGCTCCACCTGAGTCAGAGCTTCAAGTGTGTCCATCGCCCTGATGGTGCGCACCGCACCCATTAGGTGTGTTTATACTCATCCTCTTCTCCCCCCTACCATCTATCCGACACCCGATGAATGTTACTACCATATGTGCATTTAAGTGTTGATCATTTAATACCAATTTGATGGTGAGTACATGTGGTGCTTGTTTTTCCATTCTTGTGATAACTTTACTTAGTAGAATGGGCTCCAGCTCTAACCAGGATAATACAAGAGGTGCTAGGTCACCACTGTTGTTTATGGCTGAGTAGAACTCCATTGTATACACATACCACATTTCCTTAATCCACTCATGTATTACTTAGGTGGTTTCCACATCTTTGCAATTGTGAATTGTGCTGCTATAAAAATTCAGTGCAGATGTCTTTTTTATAGAATGTCTTTTTTTCCCTTGGGTAGATGCCGAGTAATGGGATTGCTGGATCAAATGGTAATTCTACTTGTAGCTCTTTGATGTATCTCCATATTAATTTCCATAGAAGTTTGCAGTTCCACCAGCAGTGTATGAGTGTTCCTATCTCTCCGCATCCACGCCAACATTTATTGTTTTGGGTCTTTTTCATAAAGGCCATTCTCACTGGAGTTAAATGATAGCTCACTGTGGTTTTGATTTGCATTTCCCTGATGATTAGAGATGTTGAGCATTTTTTCCTATGTTTGTTGGCCATTAGTCTGTCTTCTTTTGAAAAGTTTCTGTTTATGTTCTTTGCCACTTTTTGATGAGGTTGTTTGATTTTTTTCTTTCTGATTTTCCTGAGTTCTATATAGATTCTAGTTATCAGCCCTTTAGCGGATGTGTAGCATGTGGATATTTTCTCCCATTCTGTAGGTTGTCTGTTTGCTTTGGTGACAGTTTTCTTGACTTTGAAGAAGCTTTTTAATTTGATCAGGTCCCATTTATTTATTTTTATTGTTGCTGTGAGCGCCTTTGGGGTCGTCTTCATAAATTCTTTGCCTAAGCCAATGTCTGTAAGAGTTTTTCCAATATTTTCTTCTAGCATTCTTATAGTTTCATTCCTTTGGTTAAAGTCTGTTATTCACTGTGAGTTTAGTTTTGTGAGAGGTGAAAAGTGCGGATCCTGTTTCAGTCTTCTACAGGTGTCTATCCAATTTTCTCAGCACAATTTATTGAATAAGGATTCTTTTTCCCAGTGTATGTTTTTGTTTGCTTTGTTAAAGATTAGATGGCTATATGAGGAAGGTTTTATATCTGGATTCCAAGTTCTGTTCCATTGGTCTACATCTCTGTTCTTGTACCAGTACCATGCTGTTTTAGTTACTATAGCCTTGCAGTATAGCTTGAAGTCTGGTAAATTGATGTCTCCCAATTTGTTCTTTTTGCTTAAGATTGTTTTTGTTATACGAGGTCTTCTCTGTTTTCATATGAAGCATAGAATTGTTATTTTGAGATCTGTGAAAAATGATGTTGATATTTTAATAGGGATTGCATTGAATCTGTAGATCACTGTGGGTAGTACAGACATTTTAACAATGATGATTCTGCTGACCCATGAGCATAGTATGGTTTTCCACTTGTTTACGTCCTCTGTTATTTATTTCCCCAGTGTTTCATAGTTTTCTCTGTAGAGGTCTTTTACCTCCTTGGATAACTATATTCCTAGGTATTTTGTTTTCTTTGTTTCTATTGTGAAGTGTATTGAGTCTTTGATTTGGTTTTCAGTTTGTTGTTGGCATATAGGAATGCTACTGATTTCTGTACATTGATTTTGCAACCTGAGAGTTTGCTGAATTTATTTATCACTTCCAGTAGTCTCATGGCAGAATCTTTGGGGTTTTCTAGATATAAGATAATATCATTAGCAAAGAGTGAGAGTTTGACCTCTTCTTTCCCCATTTGGATGTCCTTGATTTCCTTCTCTTTTCTGATTGCTCTGGCTAGGACTTCCAGAACTAAGTTGAATAGAAGTGGTGATAGAGGGCAACTTTGTCTGTTCCAGTTATAAGCATGAATGCTTTCCATTTTTCCCTGTTCAGTATGATGTTGGCTGTGGGTTTGTCATATATGGCTTTGATCATTTTAAGGTAAGTCCCCTCTATGCCTATTTTGTTAAATGTTCTTATTATAAAAGGGTGCTGAATTTGATTGAATGCTTTTTCTGCATCTATTGAGAGGATCATATGGTCTTTGTTTTTGCTTCTATTTATGTGGTGAATTACATTTATAGATTCATGTATATTGAACCATCTCTGCATCTCTGGGATGAAGCCCACTTGGTCATGATGGATTAGTTTTTTGACAAGCACCTGAATTTAGTTTTCTGGGATTTTGTTGAGAATTTTTGCATCTACTAAGTGAAGTATCCCAAGAATGGAAAAATAAGCACCACATGTACTCACCATCAACTTGGTTTTAACTGATGAACACCTAAGCGCACATATAGGAATAACATTCATCGGGTGTCGGGCAGATGGGAGGGGGAGGAGGGGATGAGTATAAATGTACATAATGAGTGTGATGTGCACCTTCTTGGGGATGGACATGCTTGAAGCTCTGACTCAGGCCTGGGGGGGCAAGGACAATATACATAATCTAAACATTTTTATGCCCATAATATGCTGGAAAAAAAAAGATCTACCTACTCGGGAGACTTTTCAGTATACAATACAGTATCATTTAATTATATGCACTATGTTGTACCATAGATCTCCAGAACATAATCATATTAATATTTTGTAGGGATATTGCTTGTCAATTAACAAGTATTTTGTAAATATAGTTATTCTTAATACTTTTGTCTTTTACATTTTATACTAGAGTTAAAACTGATTTATGTACCACCATTATAGTATTACTATAATCTGTATTTGTCTACATATTTACCTTTACCACTGATATTTATGCTTTCATATACTTTCATATTGCCTTTTAGCATCTTTTCTTTTTAACTTGTAGAACTCCCTTTGGCACTTTTTATAAGACAGGTCTAATTGCAATGAACTCCCTCAGTTTTTGTTTATTTGGAAAAGTATCTTTTCTTCATTTTTAGAGGGCAAGTTTGCCAGGCATAGTATTTTTGGTTGGCAGTTTTTCCCACTGAATCTCATACTTGAAGTAGAGTCTAATCACATATAAGAAGTAACTTTGAACTTCTCTGATAGCTCTCATACAAAAACAAAGCAAACAAAACAATAATAATAACTACAAAAATCACTGGCTTTACTAACCACTTTAGCTTATAGGTATCTCCTGTAATCTCAGAAAACAGTGAAAATTTTTAACCTTCATTAGGAAATCTGAGGAACTTCATCTACAAATGAAGGTGCAAAACAGGTATTTTCTTGGTGGCTATGGGGACCAGATATATTATATCATTGAGTGTAACAGGCTGGGTTTAATTACTTTTTTGTTTTTCTGGAAAAAAATGTTACTGTTCTGATCTACCTTACATTTTCTACTTTTGTCATAAATGGATATAGTAAAATAATTCTCAAATATGAGAAAAATCAACAGTGAAATTGTAATGATAAATGGCATATGGTATAGGGCCTTAGTAATGAAAATAATATAGAATATTGGTACCTCAAGTGAAATAGAGAGCTCACATCCCATCTAAAGGTGGCAGCTACTATTCAGTTAAGAAAGAATATGAGTATAGTGATGCCATCTTTTCCAAAATATTAAGAGAACTGGAAACCCAGAATTTTATATGATATCTCCTGATTTAAAAATATTGGCAACTAATATAAAACTATTTTTAAAATGCTTTGTAGTCCAACAAAAACCATCTGTGTGTCAGTTTTGTTTTGAGTTTTCTCTAGGCATTTTGAGTGAGTACAGCAGAGCCGATTTGGGAACATATATTAGGAACACATCATAAAGATTGCAAGTAAGCCGTGTCAGTTTTAATTTCTAGTAGCTGGTCTTCCCATTATCCACTCCCTGGGCCTGGTGACTCATTGAAATGTTTATCTGTCTTTTAAAAAGAGGAAAGGGCACATTTTTGAAAAGAGAAAAGAGGGCTTGGGAAAACATCTGTTCACTAATATCCTTTGCCAGGCCAGTTGCTACCTATTGAGCACATTTTGTGGCCAGGAGATCTTTCAGACATCAATTATTTATGGAAATTTACAGGGTAAATATTACCATTCCTGTTTGTTGTGGTACTGTATAGACACATGGTGGACCCTCATCCAAAATTTTGTTAAGATGTAGTGGCTAATAATGACACAGACACAAATACACACCAAGAGGTTATTTTATTAGTTACATAATGAAGCTTTCTGGGAACATCAGGGTAGCCTTCTCAAGCTGGTGTGAAAATGGCTTGAGAGAGAGGGAAGGAGATTGGCTTATGATTTTTACTATGATTAGTGGTGGAGCTGGTGTGAGGGTTCCTACTCAACAGGTAGTAGCTGGCATGATTTGAATCTTCTGCCAGTTTCAAAAGAGGGAGCACCCTGGTTTTCTTACCAGTTTTCCAAGTTATGGGGGCAGAACGGGGAAGAGATAGAGGTGTGGCTGGAAAACTGTCAGCAGTCAAATATCAAAAAAGATGAAGTCAGTCTTTATTACAATATTTTTTTCAAAAAATTTAGGGGGTACAAGTGTTTTTTGTTACATGGATTAATTGTATCATGCTGAAGTCAGGGTTTTCAGTGTATCCATTATCAGAATAGTATGTATATACAATAGTGTATACATTGTACCCAAGAGGTACATTTTTATCCCTTACTTCCCTCCTATCCTTCCCCTTTCTTAGTTTTCAATGTCCATTATACAACTTTATGACCATATATATCCCTCATTTAGCACCTACTTATAAGTGAGAACATGTGGTATTTGTTTTTCCATTCCTGAGATACTTCACTTAGGAAAATGGTCTCCAGTTTGATCCAAGTTGTTGCAAAAGACAACATTTCATTCCTTTTTATGGCTGAGTAGTACTCCATGGTATGTGTGTGTGTATGTATATATATATATATATATATATATATATATATATATATATATATAGTGTGTGTATACACACACACACACATACACACACATACGTATGTACCACGTTTCCTTTATTCACTCATCTGTTGATGGGCACTTAGGTTGATTCCATATCTTTGCAATTGTGAATTGTGCTTGACAAGCACTCAGGTGCAGGTATCTTTATTATACAATGACTTATTTTCCTTTGGATAGTTACTCAGTAGTGGAATTGTGCAATAGAATGGTAAGCTACTTTTAGTTCTTTGAGGAATCTCCATACTGCTTTCCATAGCAATTGTAGTAGTTTACATTGCCACCAACAGTGTATAAGTATTTTATTTTTACCACATCTGTACCAACATCTATTGTTTTTTGACTTTTTAATAAAGGCCATTCTGACAGGGGTAAGGTGATATCTCATTGTGGTTTTAATTTGCATTTTCCTTATGATTAGTGATGTTGAGCATTTTTTCATATGTTTGTTGGCCATTTGTCTATCTTCTTTTGAAAAACTTCTCTTCATATCTTTTGACCACTTTTTAATGGGGTTATTAGTTTTTTTTTTTTTTGCTGATTTGTTTGAGTTCTTTGTAGGTTCTGGATATTAGCCTTTTGTCAGATGTATAGTTTGCAAATACTTTCTCCCATTCTGTAGGTTGCCTATTTACTCTGTTGATTCCTTACTTTGCTGTGCAAAACCTTTTTAGTTTAACTAAGTCCTGTTTTTAAATTTTTTGTTGTGGCTGTATTTGCTTTTGTGGTCTGAGAAATTCTTTGCCTAGGCCAAGGTCTAGAAAGTTATTCTATGTTTTCTTCTAGAATATCTATGGTATCAGATCTTACAATTAAATGTTTAATCTATCTTGAGTTAATACGGTGAGAGATACAGATCTAGTTTCATTTTTCTGCATGTGGCTATACAATTTCCCCAGCACCATTTATTGAATAGAGTGTCCTTTCCCCTGTGTATATTTTTGTTTGTTTTGTCAAAAATCAGTTGGAGATATATACGTGATTTTATTTCTGGGGTTCTCTATTTTGTTCCATTGGTCTTTGCATCTACCTTTATACTAGTATGATACTGTTTTGGTTACTGTATCCTTGTAGTATAATTTGAAGTCAGATAATGTGATGCTTCCAGATTTGTTCTTTTTTGCACAGGATTTATTTGGCTATTCAAGCTCTTCTTTGGTTCCGTATGAAGTTTAGAAATATTTTTTCTAGATCTGTGAAAAACGCCATTGGTATTTTGATGGAAATTGCATTGAATCTGTAAATCACTTTGAGCTGTATGGACATTTTAACAGTGTTGACTCTTCTAATCCGTGAGTGTGGGATGATTTTCCACTTGTTCGTGTCTTCTATGATTTTTTTCATTAGTCTTTTGTAGATCTCCTTGTAAAGATCTTTCACCTCCTTGGTTAAGTGTATTCCTAGGTATTTCATTTTCTTTGCAGCTACTATAAATGGTATTGAGCTCTTTATTTGACCCTAACCTTCACTGTTATTAGTATATAGAAATGTTGCTGATTTCTGTACATTGATTTTGTAACTTGAGACTTTACCAAATTTATCTGTTAATTCTAGGAGTCTTTTGGTGGAATCTTTAGGGATTTCTAGATATAAGATCATATCATCATCAAACAGGGATAGTTTAACCTCTTTCCCAATTTGGGTGTCCTTTATTTATTTTTCTTGCCTGATTGCTCTGGCTAGGATTTCTAGTACTATGTTGAATAGAAGTGGTGACAGTGGGCATCCTTGTCTTGGTCTGATTCTTCAGGGGAATGCTTTCAACTTTTCCCCACTCAGGATGATGTTGCCTGTGGCTTTGTCATATATGACTTTTATTGCTTTGAAGTATGTTCCTTCTATGCTTAGTGTGTTGAGGGTTTTTGTCATGAAGTTGTGCTGGATTTTATTGAATGCTTTTTCTGCATGTATTGAGATGATCATTGTTCATTGTTTTTATGTCTTTTTATGTGGTATATCAAATTTATTGATTTGTGTACATTGAATCATTCTTGCATCCCTGGGATGGCACTCATTTGATAGTCATGAATTATCTTTATAATGTGCTGTTGGATTTGGTTTAGTAGTATTATGTTGTGGATTTTTGCATCTATGTTCATGAGGGATATTCGTCTGGAGTTTTCTTTTTTTGTTGTGTCCCTTCCTTACTTTGGGATCAGGGTAATATTGGCTTTGTAGAAGGAGATAGGAAGGATTCCCTCCTTCTCAATGTTATAGAACGATTTCAATAGTAAAGGTGCCAATTCTTCTTTGTAGGTCTGGTAGAATTCCACTCTGAACCCATCTGGTCTGGGGTTTTTATTGTTGTTGTTGGGAGAATTTATATTACTTTTTATTATTGCTACTCATTATTGATCTGTTCAAAATTTTTATTTCATCCTAATTCAAACTTGAGATGTTGTGTATTTCTAAATATTTATCCATTTCTTCTAGATTTTTTACTTTATTTTATTTTTCATAGCAAATTTAGCTTTAGTTTTTAAAATTTTTTTCAGACTATTAGGATGGGCAAGTGTTTGTACATGGATGAATTATATAATGTTGAAGTCAGGACTTTTAGTTTGCCTGTCCCCAGAATCATGTATGTTGTACCCAGCAGGTAAGTTTTTATCCTTCTCACCCTCCTACCTTCCCCCTTTCTTAGTTTCCAATGTCCTTTATACCACCTTATGGCAATACATATCCCTTATATAGCTCCCACTTATATGTGAGAACATGTGGTATTTGTTTTTCCATTCCTGAGATATGTCACTTAGGATAATGGTCTCCAGTTCAAGTTGCTGCAAAAGTCATTACTTCATTCGTTTTTGTGGCTGAGTAGTACTCCATGGCATGTGTGTGTGTGTGTGTGTGTGTGTATCACACTTTCTTAATCCACTCATCAATTGATGGACACTTATGTTGATTCCACATCTTTGTACTTGTGAATTGTGCTGCAATAAACATTCAGTCATAGGTGTCTTCTTGATATAACGACTTCATTTCCTTTTGATATACATGCAGTATTGGCATTGATAGATCAAATGGTAGGTCTACTTTTGGTTCTTTGAGGAATCTTCATGCTGTTTTCCATAGCGGTTGTACTCATTTACAGTTCTACCAACAGTATATAGGCATTCCTTTTTCACCTCATTCATGCCAACTTTAGATGTTGTTATGCTAATGTTTTTTGACTTTTTAAAAATGGGTGTTCTAGTAGGGGTAAGGTGGTATTTCATTGTGGTTTTAATTTGCATTTTCCTGGTGGTTAGTGATGTTGAACATTTTTGCATGTTTCTATTGGCCATTTGTATATCATCTTTTGAAAAAACTGTTCATTTCTTTTGTCCTCTTTTTCATGGGGTTATTTTTTTTCTTGCTGATTTGAGTTTTTTGTAGATTCTGGATATTAACCCTTTGTCAGATATATAGTTCATAGATATTTTCTCCCATTTTGTATATTGTCTATTTACTCTGCTGATTATTTCCTTTGTCATGCAGAAATATTTTAGTTTAATTAAGTCCCATTTATTTATTTTTATTGTTACTGTATTTGCTTTTGGGGCCTTAGTCATTAATTCTTTGAGTATGTCAAAAAGATAATCCACCATGATCAAGTGGTGCATCCCAGGGATGAAAGAATGGTTCAACAGACACAAATCAATAAATGTGATTCATAATATAAATAGAAGTAATAAAAAATCATCTCAATAGATGCAGAAAAAGCATTCAATAAAATCCTGCACAACTTCATGACAAAAACCCTCAACACACTAAGCATAGAAAGAACATACCTCAAAATAATAAAATGTATAAAAAATGTATAAAATAATAAAATGAAAAACCCACAGCCAACATCATCCTGAATGGGGAAAAGTTGAAGCATTCCTCCAAAGAACTGGAAGTATACAAGGGTGCCCACTGTCACCACTTCTATTCTATATAACACTAGAAGTCCTAGCCAGAGTAATCAGGTAAGAGAAAAAAAATAAAGGGCATCCAAATTGGGAAAGAGGAGGTCAAGTTATCTTTGTTTGATGATGATATAATATTGTATCTAGAAAATTGTAAAAACTGCATCAGAAGACTCCTAGAATTGATAAATAAATCCCCTAGATTTTCTTGTTCATGTGCACATAGGTTTTCATAGTAGTCATGGATGATATTTTGTATTTGTGTGGTATGAATTGTAATGTCTCTTTTTTCATTTCTGATTGAGTTCATTTGGGTCCTTACTCTTTTCTTTTTCATTAATCTAGCTATTGGTCTATTGATTTTGTTTATCTTTTCAAAGAACTAACTTGTCATTCATTGATTATTTGTATTTTTTTTCTTTCCCTTTCATTTAATTCTACCCTGAGCTTTGTTAATATCTTTTCTTCTGCTAGCTTTTGGTTTGGTTTGTTCTTCTTTTTATAGTTTCTTGAAGTGTGACATTAAGTTATTAATTTTTGATATTAATATTTTTGGCTTTTGATGTAATCATGTAAGCCTTATGAACTTCCCCCTTAGCACTGCTTTTCTGGATCCCATCGATTTTTGGAAGCTTCTGTCATCTTTATTGTTGAGTATGAAAAATTTTTTGAGTTCTCCCTTAATTTCACCTTTGACCTAAGGATCGTTCAGCAGCAGGTTGTTTAATTTCCATGACTTCATGTAGGTTTGAGAGTTCCTGGGATCAAATAGCTTATGGAATTGTCCAAGATGATATAGTAGAATAAGAATTCAAACCCAAGTCTAGTTCTAAAGTCACTACTTCCTTTTACTATAAAATTTGAGGTCATAAACTGGCAGCCCGACTTACAATGTAAGGAATTAGTTGCTTACATTTAAATATAAAATTTCACACATAAAGAAATCAGGTGTGAATTTCCAAATATATAGCTTTCTGGAGCTGAATAGAGGCTGCCCCTTTTGATGGGACATCCTCTCTTCAGTTCATAACAGTCTCCACTACTTCTTATTGTCTCTTAACACTGGAGCAGAATATCACGTGATATTTATAATCCCACATGTACCACTGTGCTTCAGAAGTTTAATTGCGATGTGTCTGGGCATGAATTTCTTCTGGTCTATCCTGTTTGGGATTCATTTCTGCTTCATGAATCTGAAGGCTTGTATATTTTGCCAAATTCTGGAAGTTTTCAGCAATTATTTCTCCAAATACTTTTTCAGCTGTGCTCTCTTCTGGGACTCTGATAATATGAATATTGGATTTTTTTGTCATTGTCTTTCCTGAGGATGCCTGAGGATCTGTTCTTTTATTTTTTTCAGTCTATTTTTTTTTCTCTGTTGTTCAAATTGGGTAAATTCTGACCTTCAGTTTCAGTGATTTTATTCTGGGTCATTTTCACTTTACTATTGAGCCAATTCAGTGAATTTCTTATTTCAGTTGTATTATTTATCCATTCTTTGTATAATTTACACTTAAAAAATAAATTCTGTTACTTTGGTGAGATTTTATATATTTTTTTATTATTATTATTCCAAGGTATTTTGAGGGTACAAACATTCTAGTTACACTTTATGTCTTTGCCTTCCCCAAATGCAGGTTAAAGGCGTGCCCTTCCCTCCCTTTAGTGCCCCCCGTGTCCTTTAGTTGTAGATTCGCCCCCCATCCCCCTAATCCCTGGAGAGTATTTCTGCCATGTGATCACCCTAGTGTTGATCAGTTAGTACCAATTTGATGGCGAGTACA
>CAUYSK010099443.1:0-32276 GCA_963575035.1 Avahi laniger
GCACACCCCACACCCCTGCACACCCCACCCCATACACCCCACCCATGCACACCCGCACCCCTGCACACCCACATCCAGCACCCATTGATTAACATGTGCCATGGGCAGCGGTGCACATTGGTCATGCTTGGTTGGGCCAACGTCTGGCCTTTTCCAGCCCTTTTCTGCCTCTGCCCACTGTCCGTGCTCCTGCTCCCTGGGAAGGCTGGGCAGCTGCCAGGTTAAAATGTTTATTTTTCTGGGAGCCTGGACAGATTCCCGGGGTCCTTGGCCCAGGCTCCGCTCCAGCAGGGGGCATCTGCCAGCCTCTGTCATAGCTGCAGCTCCCCTCCATCCTGGGTGGTCCCTCCACATACCCTTCGGCCTAGGGAAGGGGGGAAGCTGTGGGCACAGGTGTGGAGTGATAGGCTGTGACAGTTGTGTCACCAGCTCCCCTAGACAGGGAGTCCTAAGGCAGCTGGTAATCCCGGCGGCGGGGCTGTGGCTTGGCCGGAATGTACCTTCCCGTGACCTGGCCTGGCCTGGCCCGAACCTGCCCATGGGGTGGCAGCTGGTGCTGGTACAGCCAGGCTTGGGCAGAACAGGATGACCCAGCTGGAATCTGGAAAGTGGGGGGTTTCCAAGGGCCTAGGATGTGGGGGTTCCCTGGGGCCTGAAATCTAGCCCCGATAGGAGTGGAGGCCTGTCTTGCCACTCTCCTGGGGGCAGCAGCTGCAGCAACCCTCAGAAAAGCCTCTCCACATTCCCAAGATCGGTTCTGGAAATGGAGGTAGAGCGCACTCTGCACCCACATGCCCCATGGGGCTGTGTCAGATGCAGCCTCAACACCTAAGACCTGGGTCCCTGGGCAGGGCCTGGAGTTTCGCCCAGTGTGGGCCCCAGGGGGGCCTTTCTAAAAGCCAAGCCCTCAGAGGTAAGGGCCCTTCACGCTACAGGGCTGCCAGAGGCTCGGAGATGGCTCCCTGGCCCCCACTGGAGCCTGGTTCAGGATGAAGCCCTGGCGTGAGCTGTCCCAGGCTGGCTTCTGCCTGCCAACCCCTCCCTTGCCTTTTCTCTTATTAACGAGTTGTTTCTCACGCAGCACCGCCCCTCAACAGCCATCACTCTGCCCCTTGCTTTGGTCTTCCAGCCCCACCCTCAGCAAAACCCAGAGCCTTGACCTGTGCTTGGTGGTTGGGTGCGGGGAAGCCTGAGCTGATGGGCCTGTCCCCACTGTGCCCTAGGAGGGCAGGGAGAGACCCCACCCCAGCTCTGGGTGCAGCCAGGGTGGTCCTTGGGCCCACACTCAGGGAGGACCATGCCTGAGGGGGGTGCAGGGTCTGGGCCAAACCCCAGATGCTCTCGGTTCCTGTAAGGGGTGTGTGGGGTCCTCCCAGGTCTCAGAGCTGGAGAAGACCTGGCCCTGGCAGGGGCGCCCTGCTCAGCCTCTGGGAGGCAAGAGGGGCAGTGAGACCCTGGGCACTCGGCTCCATCTTCCTCCCCTTGATGGAGCTCTGAGCTCTTTGGTCAGGGGTGGGCTGAGGGGGGTCCTGCCTGCCAGGAATCTGCAGTCCCCAAGGAGGGGTGTGGGCCAGCTCCCAAGTCCCAGGCAACGTGGAGGACGTGCTGGCGGCTTCAGCTGCTAACCCCCCCACCCCAGCAGAGCTGGCAGGCCCAGTAACTAAATAATCTGAGTTGAAGAGGGTGATGCCCCCACCTCCCAGACACAGGAAATACTTCGTGGGGGAGATTCCTTTCTGCAGCTCTTGGAAGTGTTACCTACCCTCTGTTACCCTCCCCATCGAGTGTAGCCCCAAGCCTCTGGGGAAGACAAGGGCACCAGCTGAAGCCAGGCTGGGCTGCCAGGATCCCAGGGAGACCCTACATCCCAGGGGGTTCAGCCGCTTGTCCTGGGCAGGCAGAGGCCAACTAAGTGTCGTCTTCACCCACCAAGTTCGAGGCCCCCAGGCCACTTGCTGGAGGCCAGGGGACCTTGCCCAAGTGCATGCTTACACCGTGATTTCTTTAGCATTTGAGGGTGGGTGAGTACCAAGGCTCTTTTGGGGGGGAGGGGCTGGTGGGAGGGTGGGCTTTCAGCAGCCAGCAGAAAGAGCAGAAGGCCTTGCTGAACTTGACATCTTGGAAGGCCGGGGCTCCAGATGGTCCTGGGGGCCGAGGCCCACACCACATGCTGCCTTTACAGAAGCCAACGGGTGGGCACACCTCCCAGCCCTCTGGAGGGGGGTCCTCCACTGATTCTCACTGTGTTCCCCCAATCCTCGGCCTGTTGGGATCTCCGTGCTAAAGCCCAGAGCTACCAATACCTCAGCCTCTTTAGCCCCAGGAGATGTGGAGTAGCGCTTAGAAGCCAGCTAGTTGGAAAGTGTCCCTGCAGCCCTGTCTGCGTGGCGCTGACAAGTGCTGTGCTTGGTCCAGGCCTCAGGCCGCGGAGCCTCCTCACAACTTAGCACCGAGTGCCCGGGTATTTCCATGCTGTGGATGAGAAAAATGGGGCACCATGAAGCACCTTGCCAAGGACCAGAGGCCTGCACTCTCCTCTGGCTCTGAAGCACCCTCTCTCTCCGGTGGGGCCAGCGGCGCGGTGAGGGGCTGCTCCAGTTCTGGGCCACAAGAGAGGAGGGGCGGCCGCGCAGGGTTAAGGTCAGAGCGCAGAGACACCTGGGGAAACGGAAGTTCAGAGAGGGCGAGGCCTTGGCGCAAATCGGGGGCACCAGGCCGTCGCTCCCCGACCCAGGAGAAGCTGCCGGCACTGCGCAGGAAGGAAGAGGAGGTCTGGCTGGGGGCCCAGAGCTGAGCCGGGCGGCGGGGAGCCCACGGGTCCGCGGACGCGCGCCGGGTGGCGTGCCCACGTGTCAAGGGCGCGGCCCAGGCGTTGTGGGGCGAGGGTCACCGCCCCGGAGGACGCGAGGACCGGCCGCTCTCCAACCCGAGCCTGGGAAGATGGGAGCGGCGACCCCGGCAAGGGAAACGGAGGGGCCGGGGGCGCGGCCGGCCCGGACTCCCAGCCCAGCGCCTGGGGGAGGCGAGGCCCCCAGGGCGCGGAGGGCCGGGAGTGGCCGGCCGAGAGGCGCGTCTCTTGGCCCGGGATCCCCGGGCCTGGCGGGGGAGCAGGCCGCGGGCCGCGCCGTCGGGGAGCAGCGGCCGGGCTGGCAGCGGCGCGCAGGGGCGGCGCCGGGCGGCAGTGACGTGCGCGGGGGACGTGCCGCGCGAGCGACCGGAGCACTTAAAGTCGCCCCCGGCGCGGCGCCCGGCAGCCGAGGCGGGCGCGGCGGCCGAGCAGAGGCAGGTAGGCGCGGCCCGGATGCGCAGGCCGGGCCGGCGTTGGGGGGGCCGCGGGGTCCTCCTTCTCGTCCCCCTACCCCTTCCCCTCCTGGCCCATCAGGGTCGGGGGCGCCCTGGGCACGCACGAGCCTGTCGCTACCTGCAGTTCCCACCGAAGGGCTGCGGGGAGCCAGCCGCGCCCCCTGGCGCCCTCGAACCCTGGCAGCCCAGCCTCGCCTCCCCGGGCCTGCCCGGGCGCCCATCCGTCGGGCGGCCTTTTGGGGCTGGGCTTGGGCCAGGAGGTGGCCGCGCCAGGCGTCCGGTCTTGGGTATGGTCCTGGGTATAAATAGCTCAGTCCGCAGCGGAGGGCGGCCTGGGCGCGTGGACTATATTTGGTGGGGCTGCGGGCCCCCACCCCGCCCGGCGCCGTCCAGGTCGCCTCCCCGAGGGAGTGGGGAGCACGTGCGCCCTGGCGTGGTGCTGGGGAGCAGGTACCCTCCGGCAATCCTCTCCCACCTCTTCTCCCGTCTCGCCGCCGCCCTGAACACTCACCAACCCACACCCTCTGGCGCCAGCCAACAGCCCAGATCCGGTGCACAGAGGTGGGGGAACCCCTCTGGGACAGGCTGGACTCCCCGGGTTCGCTCTAGCCGCCCCCCACAGCTGCCTAGCCCATGGGAAAATCAGGCGGAAACTCAGATGGGCTCTCACTTCCAGACCTAGCCCTCAGTTTTCTTATCTGGAAAGTGGGTTGATGAGGCGCCTACCTGGATGCTGGACCAAACGAGAGGGAAGAGAAGCCCTGCCTCGGGCATGGCCACTGGGGGTGCCTGGAGTCTGGGTGTGGGACAGAGGGGCGGCTGAGGGGCCAGTGTCCTCCTCTGTGTCCCAGAGGCAGTCAGCTGCCTGTTCAGGGCACCTGGCTCACAGGATCATTGTCCCAGTTATGACTGTCAGCCTGCTGGGTGGGCGTGGACAGCAAAGGGCAGGGGGGCCTCCTCCACGCCTCCCCACCACAGCTGAGAGTAGGGGTGGGTGTTGCGTGTGTTGGGGGTGTTCTGGGTCCCTAGCTTCATTCCAAGGCCCAAGAGGTGCCTGGAGTCTGGCTGGTGCTGGGAGGGTCAGGGCAGTCCGCGAGGCAGTGGGGAGGCTGGGCTCAGGGTGGGCAGGGACTGAGGGGTGCTAGGAAGGCACCAGGGGTCTGACCCCAGAGGGGTTCTGAGGGCACTGCCCGGCAGGTGTAAGTTTCAGGGCTCCCGTGGTGTGGATAGAGACTAGGGTGGGCTGGAGGCCTGGTCCCAAGGCAGGCTGGGCAACGACCCGGTGTGACCTTGGGCAGGGCCTGCCACCCAGAGGGCATCTGGCCCTCACAGACTGGAGCACGCACACCTCAGTTTGGAGGGGCAGCAACGAGAGAGCGGTGGTCAAGGAGTGTGTGTATGTGGAGAGGCCTGTGGGGTCCCACCCTCTGGCCTACAGTGACCATGGCTCCACAGCGGGTCCTGCAGTGACCTGGCCATGTGGGAGGGCAGGGCCAGTGCCACCCCTTGGGGTGAGGAACCAAGCATGGGCAACACCCAGGGCCCCAGGGCGCCCCTTCTGGGTGGTGGCTTGGATCCATCAGAGGTGCCTCCGGAGCAGGGGTGGGGCGTCCTCACAGCCTCACCTCAGGTGCCCATTGGAGCACAGAACTCCCCACCTCAGTCCCATTCCTGAAGGGAGCTGCTTGAGAGCCCCAGAGCATGGACCCACCTGGCCTTCGGGGTTCCCAAGCCCTGAGCCACGCCCACAGGTCCCATCTCTGTGGCCAGTGAAGCAGGCCCTGCCCTGGGGAGCCCCGGTCCGGTCCAGGATGAGGGGTCCCCTGCCGCGGTGTGCAGGGCAGCGGTGGAGCCCAGCTCACCAGGCAAATACGGTAACGGGTGGCGCCTACTGCAGGCAATACGGTGGCGGCTCCTCCCTTGGTGTGGTCACGTCCCCCACGTCCCACCGCTGGCCAGGCGGGGCACCCTCTCCTCCCCATGCCCACGGCCTGCCCGACCACCACCCTCCCCACACCCCCATCCTGGGCTGGGAAGCAGGAACCAGTGCCCATCCCCTCTCCCTGCCCAGGATCCCCCCTCCCCGCAGACTTCCTGCCCTGGGGGCCCCCTCCTGGGCCCAGCCTCCCTGCCCGTAGGTCTCCCCTCCTGGGCCCAGCCTTTCTGCTCTCTCCTTTTCCACCCTCCCCCCACCTCACTGAGTCTGAGAGTGGTGGTGGCGGAGGGAGGCGCTTTGGGACCCCGGAGCCTGCCTCAGCCCAGGGGGGCTGCGAGGGAGTCGAGGAGTGGGCTGAGGTGTCCTCCACTGCCTCTTGGCCCCAGGGCACTGACCGCAGCCTTGCAGAGAGAGGGGTTCCAACAGCAGGCGCCAAAACATCCCCAGGGCCACCTGCAGGGTGGCAGCTAAGGGTTGAAGCCTGCTTGGGGCACAGCCAGCCTTCCCCTTGTCACAGGCCCCACCATCCTTGAGGTGGGACACGCCTGGGGGTCCCAGCCATGGCTGTGGCTCTGGGTGGGTGGCTGGCCCTGGGCCCAAGTGTCATCTCGCCCCTGTGGGTGACCCGAGCTCACAGGACTGCTGCAGCCGAGTGCTGCGGCTGCCGGGCAGTGAGGAGGGTCCAAGCATAGCTGGCCGGCATCAGGCCCAGGACAGACCCCTTCCCAGAAAAGCCCCCGCACTGCCCCGGCCTCTGCTTGCAGGTGGGTGGGGCTGAGGTGTGCTGGCCTCTGCAGGCTGGTTGATGTTTGCGGAACAGGGGCAGACGGGAAGGAGCGAATGGGAAGGAACTCAGGGAGGCCCCTCCCGGCGTGGGGCGCTCTGGGCCTCTCCCACCCTTGCTGGCCCGGCACTGGCCATCGCAGGGCTGTTTTCTTGGTCCCGATATGCTGGGTCCTGCCCTGACTCCTGCCTGGGCCACAAAGGCTGGGCCAAGGCCGGTCCCTCCAAGGACAGGAAGTCAGTTAGATAACAGGCCACAGGCTCGAGGGCTTACCACTGGTCCCCGACCATGGAGGAGCAGGCTGTCCAGAGTCAGTGCAGGCAGAAGGAGACAAGTGGTGCCGCAGAGTGCAGGGCCTGACCGGGTAGGAGCCCAGGCCTGGGGGCTGGGACCCCAGCAGACCTTTGAGGGAGCTGCTTGGCAGGAGCCCCTGGTTTGGGATGGACCCTGGGCCCTCAGGTGGGGGACCTCCTGGAAGGGTCATTCCAAGGACTCCCATGCACCCCAAACCATGGACCTCCCCTGCTCAGCTGCCAGCAGCCTGGGGTCCTAGGGCCCTTGAGGACTTTGGGGACCAGCTCTCCCAGGTACTCCACCTGGGATATCAGCTATCTGTGGGCCAGAGTCCAGGTTATTTTTGGGCTGGTTCACACCCCAACCCTCCCAAACCCATGCATGGTGGACCATGGTGGGTGCCTCTTCTGCTCTGGGCCTAAACAAGGCAGCCACCCTGCCCCTCGGCCTGTCTGGATGCCAGGGTTACACTGGGAGGTGGGGATGGTGGCCTGCCATTTCACACACCGTCCCTACCCCCCACAACCCTAAGCCATTGGGCAGACAGCTGGCTTGAGGTCAGCCCCCGGAAACAGGCTGGGGGCTGTGGGGGGGTGGGCATTGAAGTGCGGTTCACACACCAGGCCCGGTGGGGACAGGTGGCCGTGCTGGGCCTCAGTCTGGGGGCTTCTTGTCCAAATGCTACTCACCTCGACATAGAAGACCAGCCTCCCTACAAGAATCTTAGGCGGCAGCACCAAGGCCACGCAGGTCCCAGAACAGGCTACACCCTCCCGGCCTGAGTCCTGGCACCACCCCAACCCTCTGCCATCCTCCGCAACCCTGGGTTCAGGGGGCATTGCGTCTCCTGAGGGTGGCCGACGTCGCCTGCCTCCAGGGAGGGCATGACCTGGGTGGGCAGTGGCAAAGGGATGAGGACTTCACAAAGGTGGGGTGCCTGTTCCCCCCACCTGCCCTGCCGGCAAGCGCCAGGCACTGCTGGTGCAGCCAGGAGAGCCTCACAGATCTTCTGCTCTTCCCACTTGTTGGAGGGAAATCCTGAGTGGTTTCCTCGGCCTCACACAGCCCGCTTGATTTACTTTAAAAAGTGCAATAAACACCTGTAAACTCACCACCTAAAACCAGCTGGGAGCCAGGACAACGCTTGCTTTCTCAGCGTCATTGCATCATAGCGCATCCCTGACGTGCACACACCTTTTTTTTTTTTTTTTTTTGAGACAGAGTCTCGCTTTGTTGCCCGGGCTAGAGTGAGTGCCGTGGCGTCAGCCAAGATCACAGCAAAAGCAACCTCAAACTCCTGGGTTCAAGCAATGCTTCTGCCTCAGCCTCCCGAGTAGCTGGGACTACAGACACGTTCTACCATGCCTGGCTAATTTTTTTATATATACATATTTTTAGTTGTCCAGCTAATTTCTTTCTATTTTTTCAGTAGAGACAGAGTTTCGCCCTTGCTCAGGCTGGTCTCGAACTCCTGAGTTCAAACGATCCACCTGCCAAGGCCTCTCAGAGTGCTAGGATTACAGGCGTGAGCCACCGCGCCCGGCCTTTGTGCACACACTTTTCAGTGTTTTTGTTACCCACTGTATAAAATTTTGGGGACTCGGAACTTAATTCTAACGTGGACAAGACGTGAGCAGATGCTCCGTGCCCCACTCAGCGTGTCGGCTGTGGGAGGACAGTCCTTCTGTCCCATCCACCAGGGGTGGCAGGGGGGACGGGCTCCGGGCAGGCGGAAGCAAGGGCTTCTCACACGCGGGCCTCTCAGAAGTGGCCTCCCAGCCCCGGCCCCTGAAACCCACATAGGCTCTGAACGTGGGCCTCTGCCTGCAGGATGGGGAGCGAGCTGTTCTGCTCCAGGGGGCTGTGTCTGTCTTGTTATCACCCTGACAGCAAAGGTCGGTCCCTGGGGGTCCGGTCTTCAAGCAGCACTAGCAGCAACTGCTTGGAACACTCCGGAAGCCCTCAGAAAACAGCCCCCAGGCCGCTGTGTCGATCCGGGCACCTGGGGGAGCAGCACCTGTGGTGGGGGGGCGGGCAGGCTGGATGCAGAGGGGCTGAGGCAGTGCTGGCAGGAGCTGTCCACACCGAACTGTGCTCAGACTCCCTCGGCAGAGCCCTGTCCTCGGGCTACACACGCACCTTGGATGCAAAGACGGCCACCCACAGGGCTCTGCTAGGTCGGGGTCTCTGGTCACGTTTGCAGGAGGGATCCCGGGAAAAAGGACGGGTGGAGCCAAGACAGGTTATGAAACTGAGGGCCAGCGCTCCTGGCTGCAAGCCGGAGGCGGCTGGGTGGGGACATGTTGGGAGTTCTTAGGCATTGGCTGTAGGGCGGTGTTCGCTCCACAGAACCCACGGACGTTACACACCAGAGCTTGCTTCTCCCCAAAGAGCTGGTTCACAGCACACCACTGGTGAGGAGGCCGCGCGGGCTGGACCAAACCACCCCAGGTCTTGGGACTCTGTCCCGGCACTGTCCTTGGTGAGGGAGGGCAGGAGGCCGAAGGCTGACCTCTGGGTCGGGGGTCCCAGGTGGGGGCGGGGGAAGATGGGAGTCTGGCCGTGGCGTTCCAGCCTATGCCGGCTCCAGTGAGCTAAGCACCTGGAGTTTACAGAAAGGGACTCGCCCTCTGGGCTCGCACGGGGTTTGAGGGGCTCTCCTCGCATCATGGGAGCTGCAACAGTTTGCTCTGGGGGACTGGGTGGGACGTGGGACCCTCCCTGTGGCCTGTGGATGATGCGGGGTGGAGGTGAGGCTGTGAGGCTCTACCCAGGAAGAGTTGGTGAGGGAGCAGGTGGGTGAGGGGGTCCTCCGAGAGACAGAGGGGACAAGTGGCCGGCTCTCAGCCCCACCCTCCCCACTCACAGATGCCTCAGCCTCTGTCCTCCCAACGGCCCCCACCTCATCCCTCGTGCTCAGCCCACGCAGCGGGTGAGCTTTCCCTCCTGGGCTTCAGGTTCTTGGCTGGGGAGCCCGTTCCCCTGGGGGCGAGTGCAAGGCGTGGTGGGCTCCAACTGGGTTGAGACAGGAAGAGTCTAGAGATACCAGCCCAGGTGCTCCGGGGGGACAGGAGTGCAGGCTGCTGCCAGAATCATGGGACGGGTCAGGGTAGCAAGTGCAGCCAGACGACGTCCCTGCTGGGGGCTGCCTTCCCTGGAGGTAACCTGAATCCAGGCTGAGCCCAAAAAAGCCACTGCCCTTTAGAGCCAGCTATGTGGGCACAGGAGGCCGGGCAGAGGCTGGAGAGGGCACAATTGCCGGCCCCCAACCCTCCTGCCCTGCACTGAGCGCGAAGGAAGGGGGCCAGAGGTGGAGGGCTCTGAGCCAACCCCCAGGTGTGGGCTGCAGCCAAGGTGAGCACCTGGACAGCCAAGTCAGCTCCTTTCTCTCTCTCAGGTGAGGCAAGCCAGCCCTCCTAGCCATGGGAGGAGCCGTGGTTGACGAGGGTCCCACGGGCATCAGAGCCCCCGACGGAGGCTGGGGCTGGGCTGTCCTCTTCGGCTGTTTCGTCATCACCGGCTTCTCCTACGCCTTCCCCAAGGCCGTCAGTGTCTTCTTCAAAGAGCTCATGCACGAGTTTGGGATTGGCTACAGCGACACAGCCTGGATCTCCTCCATCCTGCTCGCCATGCTCTACGGGACAGGTGAGGGCTGGCCCCTGCCTGGCGTGCTCAGCGCAAGGCCAGCCAGGCCACGGGCGCCCCGGCGTGGTTGGGCCTGTTGCCCAGGTGCGCGGGGATCCTGGAGGGAGGCCCTCGAGAGAGGCCATGCCGTGAAGCCTGGATGGCCTGAGAGACGGGCACAGGCAAACCCAGCGGGCTGGGCATATTTATAGACAGTCCCAGGGGGCGAGACTCCACGCGTGGTTCTTCAAAGACAGCCAATTCTCCAGGGCCTCCTGCAGGGAGGGCCTCCTGTGGGGGATTCCGCTGTGCTCGGGACATGTCTGCGCAGTCTGCGGGCTCTGGAGCACCTGCCCAGCTTGGGGTGTGGAGAAGGCAGAGCACGGCTGTGGGCCGGGGCCAGCCCTGACCCCCGGGCATGTCCCCCTTCCCCCTCCAGGCCCACTGTGCAGTGTGTGTGTGAACCGCTTTGGTTGCCGCCCTGTCATGCTGGTGGGTGGCCTCTTTGCGTCCCTGGGCATGGTGGCCGCGTCCTTCTGCAGAAGCATCATCCAGATCTACCTCACCACTGGGGTCCTCACTGGTGAGTGAGTGGAGTCCGGCGGGGCCCCGGGTGCTGGGAGGGGCGTCTCCCGAGGGCCTCAGCAGCAGGGGCTCTGCACTCTGGGCCTGTGCCTGGGAGAAGCTGGGGACACAGACAGTGGCCTCGAGCAGGGCGGGGGTCTCACCTGCGGCCCCCTCTCCTCCAGGCTTGGGTTTGGCGCTCAACTTCCAGCCCTCGCTGATCATGCTCAACCGTTACTTTAACAAGCGGCGCCCCGTGGCCAACGGGCTGGCGGCAGCGGGCAGCCCTGTGTTCCTGTGTGCCCTGTCCCCGCTGGGGCAGCTGCTGCAAGACAGCTACGGCTGGCGGGGCGGCTTCCTCATCCTGGGCGGCCTGCTGCTCAACTGCTGCGTGTGCGCTGCGCTCATGAGGCCTCTGGCGGCGTCCCAGCCAGGCGCGGGGTCAGGGCCCCGGCTGCCCTCGCGGCGCCTGCTGGACCTGAGTGTCTTCCGGGACCGTGGCTTCGTGCTCTACGCGGCAGCCGCCTCCATCATGGTGCTGGGGCTCTTCGTGCCACCTGTGTTTGTGGTGAGCTATGCCAAAGACATGAAAGTCCCCGACACGCAGGCCGCCTTCCTGCTCACCATCCTGGGCTTCATCGACATCTTTGCGCGGCCTGCCGCTGGCTTCCTCACGGGGCTCAAGAAGGTGCGGCCCTACTCCGTCTATCTCTTCAGCTTCGCCATGTTCTTCAACGGCTTCACCGACCTCACGGGCTCCACGGCCAGCGACTACGGCGGCCTGGTGGTCTTCTGCATCTTCTTCGGCATCTCCTATGGCATGGTGGGGGCCCTGCAGTTTGAGGTGCTCATGGCCATCGTGGGCACCTCCAAGTTCTCCAGCGCCATTGGCCTCGTGCTGCTGCTGGAGGCGGTGGCCGTGCTCATCGGGCCGCCATCGGGAGGTGAGTGTAGAGCCGGGCCCTTCCCACCACTCCCCTGCTTGGAGGTGGGGGACACAGCCATCTCCCCGCAGGGGCCGCACAGCTGGAGGGGCGCTGGGGACGCGGGTGTCACTGGGTGGGGGCTTGGTCTAGCATGGCCCACAGGCAGGTGCACACCAGGCAGCCCAGGACAGCCAGATTTTTTACTTGGGGCTTTTCCTTTTCTTCTTGAAGGCTGACAAAATACTTGAGGGGAATTTAAAATGGTTTTGACTGGAGGGAAACAGGTGTGGCCTTTGGTGACTGTGCTGCCCTCGGCGGTCTCTTCATATGCTGGTCTGGGTTTCCCCAGGCGACCCTGCAGCCTCTAGGGGGGGTCCCAGGGTGTGGGAGGGAGCCCCAGGCCACACGATTCGATGCTCCCTGTCCCAGGGTCCTTGCTATCCACATGGGGTGCGCTGACTCCACCACCCACCAAGGCGTCCAACCCTCCTCAAAGCCACTTCTACTTTTAGACTAAGTCTCTGCTCCCCTGGAGACGAAGAGGGGAAAGGAGTAGCGAGTGAGGACCCCCCTCCCCGGCCTGGGACGCACATGGTGTAGGGAAAACCACTTTCTGTCCTCCTCAGTTTGGAGGCAGACGGGGACCCGTGGGGAGGCTTCTCCAGTGTCAAGAGACCAAGGGACACAGCCTGGGTGGGGCTGGTGGCTGCACCTGCTTGCGCAGCGTGTGACTGGGTCCTCTTGCAGGCAAGCTCCTGGACGCAACGCACGTCTACAAGTACGTGTTCATCCTGGCGGGGGCCGAGGTGCTCACCTCCTCCCTGGTGCTGCTGCTGGGCAACTGCTTCTGCATCAGGAAGAGGCCTGGGGAGCCCCAACCCAAGGCAGCCACCGCAGAGGAAGAGAAGCTCCATAAGCCCTCAGCGGACACAGGGGTGGACTCTCGGGAGGTCGAGCACTTCCTGAAAGCAGAGCCCGAGAGGAACGGGGAGGTCGTGCACACTCCGGAAACCAGTGTGTGAGGGTCAGGCGGGCTGGCAGGGCACAGGGAACAGGTACAGAGACTGGCAACGCTCGTATTTATTTCACAAACAGGACTAGCTTAGGCGGGGCCCTCGCTCGGCTCCGGGGGCCTGGTCGGCAGGTCGTCACCTGAGCAGTGTTTTGCGGGGGAGGTGGTGGAGTGGGAACCGTGTCGTTCCAAAGCTGATCTGCGATGAAGCCAAGCCTCGAGGTTACGAGCCGTCTGCGCCAGGGGCCCAGCCTGCTGACCCCCAGCCCTGAGCCCACTGTGCTCAAGGACCTAGAAACCCGCGCTTCGGAGACAACACGACTTTAATCAGGGGCGGGGCAGGGACAGGCTGGTAGGTGGGTGCTGCCACGGGCCCCATCCTGCACCCTTGGGCTCTGCGGTGCTGCCCCAGGCCCGCCCTCCTGGTGTCCACCCGAGGAAGGGGGGAAGTAAACCCATGTGGGGGGAGGCCCAGGAGTAGCGCTTTCCTTCAAGCGTGTGGAGCTGTGTTCTCTGTGGTCTGTCTGCCCCGAATCTCACTTCTGTTAAGAAATGACCTGGTGACGGTCACAGAGTGGCTCTGGTCCTCATCAGCCTTCTCAGTGCTGTCTGTTCCAGGACATTCCCTGCTGACCTGGGGGTTGCTTAGCAGCCACAGAGCATTCACGTGGCAGGGGTAGGAGCATGTGCTAGAGAAGGGTACGCAGGCGGCGTGCCTGGGCTGGTCTGTGAAACCTGCAGGGGAGCCCTGGGCTGTGTGTGCCTTGAGCTGGGACAGAGCAGGTGACTTCTGCTCACTGTGCATGTGCTTAAGAAAGAGGATGTTCCTGCCTTCTGTTTATTCTCCCTCTGGTTGGTGGGCAGTGTGCTACGTGGTGGGCTGGCTACCCACATTCTTCCATCAAGCCCTTGCTCAGCGTGGCTTGCCCTGGGCACCTCACACCCACCTGCCCTGGTGGCTGGCGGCAGCCTGCGTGGCTGAGAGCCCGGTCAGAGGCCGCTGGGGCTCTCAGTAGGTGGTGCGTCGCGGGCGCTGGGGACGGCAGCGGGCGCCCTGGCGGGCTGCGTGCAACCGGAGAGATGCCATGTCCCTGCTCCTCTGCAATGAAAAGTGAGAGCACATGTCTGAGGTTCCATCCCTGCCCAGCCCTGCGTAGGAGCCAGGCTTGGGCACTGCTGTGGCCTCTGCATGGGGAGCCCCTGGGCAGGAACTTGGGCTGGTGGGCAGTGTTGGCGGCTCTAAGCAGCCACAGGCCGTGTGTCCTGGGAGAGCCTGCCCTGCATCTCATCTCACCCTGTGAGAGGAAGGCCGGGACCCCAGGCCCTCAGGGTGGGCTGAGCTCCGATTGCAGCTAACAGGCCTGTGGTCCTCAGCAGATACACACTCTGCCCACACACCTCCCCAGCTGCCCTCAACTCCTGGGGGACTGCATAGACCGGGATTCCTTCTCTCCTGGCCCACGGGACCCTGCATAAGCTGGTCTTAGAAGCCCCAGCAGTTGTTCTGGGCTTCAGGAGGGACTCTGGGGTATTGGGTGCACCCTCATCCTGACCAGCCCGGCCCTGGGCCCTTCTTGCTCAAGACCCCATTGGGGCAGGCACACCACAAAGCAGCTGGGAACGTGGTGACCCCTGAAGTCATGCCTTGGGGACACTGAAGGGACTGAGATGGTCAGGATTAAGACCACACCCTGGTAGGACAGCAGGCTCTGGGAGGATAGCGCTGTGTGGCGGGGGCAGGCTGCATGGGGGCGGGAGCTGGGGTCCACAGGCTCTGCCGCCCTCCTCCCTTGGCAGGGCCTTCACGGAGATGCTGCATGGCAATACTCCGGTGTGCTTACAGCGTCTGCGCTGCCCACTACTCGGGGAGGGGAGGAGGGTGCGCAGATGTCTCCTCCGCCTACTTTTCTGGTTCCAGACGGCCACAAAGGACCATTTCCTGTCCTCAAGAAACTGCCTGCCCTTGCGACAAGGGGCATGGCCTGTGAGCAGAGCTGATGCCCACCCCTGTAACAAATTCTGGTGCCAGAGAAGGCTCTTTCCAATGACCTGCTTAGACCCACCCCCAGCGACACATGCCCACCTCTGCATGGGTCTGGGGGCGGAGAGCAGCAGGAGCACAGGACGCCTGTGTGGGAGGGAGGTCAGTGAGCCAGGCACCTGGGCTGCTGCCCTACCCTGACCATGTGTCAGCTGCCAGGCCCGGGGGGCGCATCTCTGACCCCTGCCCTGCTCTCAGGGATGTGTCCGCCCTGGGCCTTCGCAGAAAAACCTGGGGACAGACGTGAGCAGCCACGCTGGGGAGCCAGGGGCAGAGGCAGGGGTCCAGCAAGGGCCTGCGAGGAAGCACCCAACCCTCACGACCAAGCCACGTCCTCAGGACTGGGGTCCAGCCAGACCCGGCTTCAGAGAGGACCTGCTCCCTTCACCCCACACACGTCCCCTGACAGGAAGCCAGGAGGGAGGCTCTAGGCTTAGAAAGGCCAGGCAGGAGCTAGAACTTGGGCTTAGCTTGGGGCCCATGTGGCAGCGAGTGGGGTGAGGGTGGCGCCTCATCCCACGGCCACAGAGTTTCCATGTGTCACCTTCTCCATCCCAGGCAGTGAAGAGTGAGTGGGAACGAGGAACTCCTTGCCAGCCCTCTCCCAGAACCTATAGAGTTGTCGGGATGGCTGTGGAACTGCCCTCCAGCACACGCCCAGGTGTGGCCAGTGCAAACCCCTCCTGTTCCCAGACAGCTCTAGCAGCCTCCGTGCGTGTGGCCCAGGAAGGCCTGCTTGTGCTTCGACTACTACACAGAGCACGTGTTCAACTGAGCGGGCAGGCGGTATGGGTCCTGCCGCAGGGCTATTGCTGGGGGCCCTAGCGCACGGGAGGGCAGGCTGCCTGGCCCAGCTCTCAGCCCATCAGCACAGATCGGTCTGTGGGACAGGACAGGCCCAGGCAACAGGCACCCCCATCCAACAGCTGACACCCTCCCCCAGACCCCAGAGAGTCTGCCCAGGAACTGAGACAAAGCCACTCCTGTGCTCCAACAACTCACGCAGCAGAGGGAGCCCAAGGCAGTGAGCCAGACCAAGGGACACAGAGGGCCATGCCCAGGGGAGGGGGACCTCTCCCAGGACGGGAGCCGCCACACAGGAAACCACAAGCAGCCACTAGCCAGCAGCACCACACTGTGGGCGGCCAGAGTGCGTGGAGGTCGGGGGCCTATTTCCTCAAGGTGGCCAGGCTGAGGGATGCGCAGCACCCACCCGACCCCACCACAAGGCTGCCGCGCAGCCCTCCCGCCTACTCCCCCGGCTCAGACACCGCTAGGCTGAGGAGGACAGACAGGAACGCCCATCCTCAAAAAAGCAGTTTTCATGCAGTTGACCGAAACACGCTGAAAACTCCCGAGCCGACGAAATAAAGACCACATGGAAGGGGCAGGGAAGAAAGGTAGAAGTCATTACGAATTTATTATGTACACAGTTGTTAAAGTACACAAGTACAGTGGTGATACAAACGCACAGCTCAGACTGTTGCCACTACACAGGTTGACACATTCTAACTATGTTTCCTGCAAGTACGGTGGGGGGTAAACACTGGGTGAGAATTGCCACAGCCACACACCCTCGAGGACTCGGAGCGAGTCCACTTCGACGCAATCCAGCAACTTCAGGTTGGAGCCTGGATGCAGAGGTCGGAGGCTGCCCTGCACAATCTTGCTGGCGCTACGTCGGGACCACGGGTATTTACAAAGCTCGTGCCACACAGGCTGTCACTGCTAACACCACCAGGGGTGGGGGAAGTGAAACGGATGAAGGCGCTTGGCAACAAAGAACACCTCAAACTCGCCCCGGCCCGCCCCAGCCTCCCCCTGCACCCTGACACGCAGCCCCACCCAATCAAGGCTCCACACCCCGAAATGCTTACAGAGCAACCAGCTCAGGATTCAGAAAGGAGCACCCAGGGCCTCGGACAGATGTCTGGCCAGGACAGCAAAGGGCCACACCCTGGGAGGCCCACCAGGACGGCTCCTGTGCTGGGGTCATGGGGAAGGGAGGGATCCAAGGTGGACACCTTCAGGTCCCCAGCTCCCAATGCACGCCCCGTTTCCAAACACAACACCCTCACAGGTGACAGGAAGAAAGGCAGAAGTAGCTAGGAGCAGACACCGCACCTCACTCCTAAGACAGGAGAGCCCACTGCACTGGCTGTCTCCACCGTGCGGCCTGATGGCTGTAGCATTAAAGGCAAAAAAGCACATTGGCAGCCTTTAGCTTTGTGGGGGGCACCAGCCCCAGGAGCTGACTTCTTTCTGGTGAGACTCAGCCCACCCCTGCTCCACTTCTCATTGGCTCACGTCCATCCAACCGAGGGTCCCAAGGTGTGTGCTGCCACCCGTCCTGGACCTGAAGCTTCTGGTCAGGCTGTGAGAGTCACCTGCTTCTCGGCACTTCAGGGTGGATGCCCTGCAGCACGCCAGCTTTTCTGGGCAACACTCTTGGCATCCGGGGGACGACCCGCTCTGTGGCGTTGAGCACACAGGCATTAGCACAGATTAACAGCCAATCCGTACGGCAGTATTTACAGTCTGTTCAGAGAAGTTCCCAAATTCAAAGGCGGTGAGGCAAGAAGCACCACCGAGGCAACCACACGCGACCCCAACGAGTCTCGATTCACAGTCCTCTCCCAGCGAACCACAGATGCACTCAACTCTCTCTCTCGGAGCACCCCACCGTCTCACAGCCTCTGTTTCCGAGCTCATATGAGTCCTCCGCCCCTGCCCTGGGAGGACAGCGTGCGTGGGGCCTGCAGCAGCACCTTTGGCCCGCTCCGAGGGTTGGCGAGGTTCCCAGTCTGCAGCGGGCAAGAGTGAGTGAGATGCCAAAACGAGGCTGCCAAGGTCCCACGACACACACGCACACGTAACAGAACGGATGAGAAACTTCCTCTCTAAAGTGGACAAAACACAATGAAACAAACACAACACACACCCTCGAGATCCATGTGCACCCTCTCCCTGCCTGACTCCACTTCACACAGAAACTCCAAGCCAGTGTCTTTGTTTCAGGATTTGTTAAAGTCAACATCCATTTGTAAGACCGCAAAAACAGACAAGAAAGAAACAATAAAAAGACAGATTTCTTTACACAGATTTAAGCCAATAATTTTTAGCAAAATGATACAAAACTGTCTTAACCAAGTAGAAGACTGGTAGTTACAGTGGAATCGTCAGGGAGCACAGGTGACCACCACTGGAGGGGCTGACAGCTCTTGCAAGGGAGTCTGAGTCTCTCTCACTGCTTTCTTCCCAGCCCCGTCACAACTCAGCTCCCGTGGGGGCCTCGGTGGCAGCCCCAGTGATGGCAGCTCTTGGAGTCTGTCCGTTTAGTTTGTGTTTTGTTTCCCCCATGAGCATCGCTGGGTGAGTGGCCTGCAGAGCTCCCGGTTAACACTTCGGTTCTAGACCGGGGGGCGCGTCACTAGTAAAGCCATTGGTAACAGAGTAGGATCAGCCATGCATTGTCTGCCCTTCACAGCAAGAAGGAGAGTTCTCATCGGTGCACGACAGACTGAAGACCACTGGAAGCCACCCGACCGGGAATCTGTCGGAGCCAAAGCACAGGAGAAGGTCAGCGTGAGGCCAGAGGAACGGGCCAGTCGGGCGCTCGGGCACAGACACCACAGTGATGGAGCCTGGCAGGGAGGGGACAACCACTGCCGCCATGCCCCCGTGTGGAGGCCTGTACCCCTGGCCACAAGACGGGACCTCTGTGGCCAGGCCACATGCTCTGAACGAGTGCTGGGAAGGAGGGAAGAGGCATGCAGGCAAGGTGACCCCGGAGCCACCTCGGCAGCCATCGGCGAGGATCCGAAGGGGAGAGACACTTGCTCCCAGCCTCCCTTCCTGGAAAGTAACTGGGCGTTTTGAAAACACTATCCCTTTGGGGGGAAGACGTGAAAAGCAGTTCCTGTCAACATGTTTCCAAGAGCGCGACAGCATCAGAGCAGCGGCAGGTCTCCCAGGGGCACCAGACCCGACAGAAGCTCAAGCCCCTGCTGGAAGGAGCCACCAAGGGCCGCGTCACCGACAAGAAGGGAGCACAGCGTGGATGCCCAGCCATGCACCAACGCGGGGGAGCGGGTGACTGTGGCCGGAGGGTCATTACAGACGACAGCTGCATGGACGAGATGGCTGGGCAGAGACCAGGTTTGAAAAGAAACACAAAATTAGAACAGAGATAAATGGGAGATAGGAAGAGAAACGACTGAAAAAGCCGGGACAGGCAGAGACCAAGAAGTCTGAATGCAGCAAGAGCTCAGAACCCCCAACACCAAGCGAGGCGCCACTCAGCTGAGCATGACACACACTCCTCCCAGGCTCCACTGACCCCAGACCAGGCCGCTTAAGTGCTCTGGGGCAACCTGGAGCCAGCCCTGAGGGCAGCGCCGTGGCACTCCTGCTCCGCACACGGTACCCAGGGACAGAAGGGGTGCACCAGCATGGCGAATGTGGTCACAGGGGGCCAAAGGCCAAGGGCACAGCAGGACAGTCACTCTGCTCAGAGACACACTCTATGCACGGCATTCCCCCTAGACTGGGCAGCTGATGGCAGCGGCTCTGGACCCCCACAAGGAGAAGAACAAAGCGGAAGAAGCCTCACTCTACCTTGCCGGCACCTGGCATGCAGCCCAGCCCCACCTGAGAGCGCCCACAGGCGGGGTTGGGGGTGGGGGGTGGTGCTCCCAGCCCACCCGGTGCCTGCCACCTGCCGAGCCCACC
Organism: Avahi laniger; assembly: GCA_963575035.1. Classification (NCBI taxonomy): domain Eukaryota; kingdom Metazoa; phylum Chordata; class Mammalia; order Primates; family Indriidae; genus Avahi; species Avahi laniger. The sequence goes on from CAUYSK010099443.1 coordinate 19,216, forward strand.
ATGAGCACACTCACCCAGTGCCGCCTTCCGACGGGAGACGAGCAGCTACTTGCCGTGGTGTTCGAAAGGAATGCTATTCTGAGGTGGGGAAAAGACAGCTGTTGGTAAGCGTCCCACCAGCCGGCCAGCACGCGAGGCCCCGGACCCCTGACTGCCTACATCGCCTGTGTCCAGACAGGCTTCCTCACCTCAGCCAGGGCCACCTGGGGGCACCCAGGGAACGGCCACAATCTCACTGGCTCCTCACAACTGGCCTTCAAGTAAGAGTGGCAGCTGCTCTTCTTCTAGACGGGGGCACCGGACAAAACCTCCTAGCTCGTCTCACACCGAGACCCTGACGCCCAGCAGGTTGTGGGGCTACAAGTGGTGGCGACAGCACTGCCCCAGGACACATGAACAGGACACACTTCCTCTTAAGCAAACCGGGGCTGCAGACCTTACTGTGGATTAAAGCGAGGCCTCAGAAGGAATAACTGGCATCTTTGTGGACAATTATGGACTGATGAGGCCTGTCTTCTCACAAAGTAAAAAACAAAAACAAAAACAAAACAGATTTACCATGCTACTTGGCCAAAGAGGCCTGGCCTGACTCAAACTGCCCTTGAAAGGGGGTGCGAGGTGCAGCCCCTGCAGTCTAGGAGGGGAGGCCCTGTAGCAAGCAGAGGCTGTCCTGGTGACCTGCACGTTGGGCGTCACCGCGTGCCGGATGCTGGTCACCGGTCCAGACTTGCCCAGGGCCAGCAAGCACCAGGAAGCCCTTCTGCCAACTTGTCACACCTCCACCGGGAGCACCAACTCCTGAGAGGGGAATAAAAACTGGGGAAAGGGCAGCCTGCATAGAAGACGCACTGGGAGATGTGCCCGCCACAAGTCCCTGCGCCTGGGCTGCCTGCTTCCCCAGAGCTCATCCGGAGGAGCAAGCGTGCCGCCACGTCCACCAGAGTCCCCGGCTTTCTTTTTTTGGGAGGGGCATGTGTGTGAGTAATGGCTGCTGAACTGTAAAAGCCGAAGCAACCCCGCTCGCTCGTTTAACTTCCAGCCTTCAGGGCAGACATTCATCTGCGGGTTTCAGAAGGGGCCTCGTTTATGCCTTGGATGCAGAATTGGCGGCTGCCGGTCACAGAGCCTGGAGGGAAGGGATGTGCTGTGTGGGCAGAAGCCTTCCAAGAGACAGGAAAAACCTCCCTCCTGAGGGTGACCAAGGAGGGCACCTGTCCTGGAGGTGGTGTGGGCGCCCTGCCCTCATCACACACGTCTTAAGAAAACCCTGGGTGACCAGAAACAAAAGCGAAGATGCTTCTGCTGGAGGGAAGGCACCGCAAAATAAACTCCCTGGAGGCTCATCCCTGCTCTTAACGCCCATGTTGCATTTCTTCACGTGGAAAACAAAAGCCCAAGAGAGCACTGGCGTGTGAGTGCAAGCCACGAGCTCATCGCAGGAAGGAAGCACACTCTTCTCCACCACCCTGGAGCGGTGTGCAGTCCCCCTCGGAGGCTGGTGGGCTGAGACAGCCATGCCCTGGGTGCCGGCCAGGGCCACACAGCCAGAAGGAGCTGCCTGAGACTGCCCAGCATCCTTGGGAACTCCTGACTCTTTCATCTTCCTCAAAGATCCCAAACCACTAGATGCCTTATTTTCTTAAAAAAAGAAAAATGGAAAGCTGGGCCTGCCCCTTCCTTGGTCTTTGCCAGAGCCCACCACACGCAGGCCGTGCTCATTCCTCCTCGCGGGTTGGGAGACTATAGAGGGGCTGCATGAGAGGACGGACAGGCCCCGACGGCCCCCCAGGACCTGCTCGCGGTTGTTGACGGGCGACTCCAGGGATCACGGAGAAGCCTGCTGAGAGCCTCTGTGCTGCAGGGCCGCAAGGCCGGAGGCCACGGGGTAAGCACATGAGGGCCCAATCTCACGGCGCTGGCCAGGCCCCTTCAGCCCACAATTCAAATAACCACTCATCCAAATCCCCTGCATCTTGGGCTCTTTGGGAAAAAGTTAATCACACAAAAAGTCCACTTCCAGTAAAATGATTAGTGAGTTACAAGTGTTCAGTGAAAGGATTCATTTTCTGATAAGACGATAGGCAGCCAAGAGCACACTCACTACTCGGGCCCAGCCCCCGTCGTCAGGGGACAGGACGCGTCCGCAGTGCGCCTCTGGAACGAGTTTCTCGCTCACCTAGGAAGACCAGAGGGTGAGCCAAGCACCCCACAGGATGTCAGCTCCACCAGGGCTCAACCCTGACCCCTAGCCCCTACCCCGACAGAGGACCCTGAAAACTACCTCAAGAGAAAGAAATCAGTGTATGTGTAAAAAGTTGTTCTGGTCTACTGAAAGAAGCGTGTTGGCGAATGCAAAAAAACGACGACAAAAGCCAGAGCGAGAGGGAGGATGCTGGGAGAGGAAGATGGGCGTGAGGAAGCGCCCGCGTGGCCAGGCCGGGCCACCCTGCCTTGGCACACCGCAGGCACGTTTCTCTGAGCACACTTTCCTCATGAAGAGAGCAGCACAGTCGACATGGTCATCAGAAGATGAGAAGCCTCACCACGTGGCATGCCGTCGGGGTGGGCCACCGCCGAAGGCTCCTACAGCCCCAAGCCCCGGCCAGAGGTGTGGGCAGCTCCCGCGCAGGGCCAGCGGGAACGAGGAAGTCCCCAGAGATGGGGTGCACCCACACGGCCCCTGCTGACGAGGGTGAGCAGGCGCGCAGTGCCTGTCTGCACGGGGAAGATGGCTGGGGCACCCGAGCAGCAGCAGACGAAGAGCCCTCGACGCAGCCCGTTACCCGCCACACCGCAGCTGGGAACAAGCCCGTTAGCTGCACAACCTGTCTCTCAGGCTCTCAACCAAGAAGCCAAAGTAGCAACTAGGAATGCAACTTCCCCACAGGTTAAAAACAAAAATAGGGAATATTAAAAAAAAAAAAAAAAGAAGAAAGAAAACAAACACTTCAAAAAACTCATCTTACTCTCAACTTTGAGCCTTTAAGACAGGGTAAGCCAGAGGCCTGGCGCTGACACACATTCCCACGCCTAGGCTTGGCATATCCTCGCCTCGGGCGAGCTCGGAGTGCATACCTGTGAGGTGGACATGCGAGAGGTATCTTGTCGGCCCGTGAGATCGGACGAGGAGATGTTGACCGGGGCCCCACGGTGCAGCCGCATACTCACTTTCCGCTCTCTTTCCATGCCGGACACGGGCCGAGGAGAGGTGTTAGCTGAGAGGAGAGAGGGAAGCGGAGTGAGCACCCTGCGTGCTGCCTCGCCTCCTGTATAAGGGGCCTCCCCTGGGGAAGCTGTGGTCGGCAAGGACCCTTGGTGGCTTGAACATCTCACTAGACTGCAGGGACAGCAGGGCCGACAGCCACAGCCACCCCCGACTCAGAGCAGCCCAGCAGGCACCAGCCCAGCCAGGAATACCCGCTGGGGGGAGAGCACCCTGACATGCCAAGAGCATGTGGGGATGCAGGAGTGTCAAAGGGCTCGTGGAGGAAAAATTTGTGTGGTGAGAGAAGGAAATTTTATGTATATAAGCGATTACAAACACTGGTAACAGCTTTCAGGAACTCAATTGGACCAACTCAAGAGACTAAGTCTGTGAACCGCGTCTAAAGGCGCCATCGCGGGCTGGCTGCCCCCCCCCCCCGCCCACCTACTCTCGGGAGTAAGAATCAACAGAAACCAGCACACCAGGATCAGCCCCCATGTGTCCTGGGCCCAGGCTCCCCCAACCCACAGGCCAGAGAGCCCCCCCAGGAGCTCCCCATGGCCCGCTCCAAGGGCGCTCTGCGAGGGGCACACTCACCCGTGTGTGAGGTAGGGGTGAGGGGTGTGGGGGGAGCCACTTCCTGGGTGCCCCGCAGGCGGCCCGAGGCCGTGGAAGGGAGCCCCCGAGTGGCTGGGTTCCGGGAGTGTCTCAGCCGCTCCTCTCGATCCCGCCGTTCCCGCTCGGCGTCGTCAGCAGCACGGCTGGCGCCCTAAGGAGGGAGGAAGTGAGACTACGATGGCACCCGGCTGTCCCCTGGTAACGTGAGAAAACACCAAGGGGCCTTTGGGACAAGACTGCCCCAAGAAGCTGTCCATGACGCAGTGAGCCAGAAAAATGACCTTTCTCCTGCTGGGCGACCGCACGACCCCTGGGGGTGCGCAGCCCCTGTGTCCTTCCCCAACACACCAGAGAAAATCCCTCCCAGGCTGGGGCCCTGGGTGGCTCAGAACTTCCTTGAACTTCAAATAGACAGCAATCGGGCGGGTGCTACTCTGTGCACATCTGCACCGACACCAAGAGGGGACCAGTCCAAAATGCCCAGTCGGGGAGGAAAGGGGGCGCGTAGCATTCGGTCAGGTGAGAGTCCGCCAAAGTCGAGCCATGCCACGGTGACACCAGCAACAGCAGGCACACGCACGCAGAGCAACAAGGCTGCCAGTCAGGTCTGCACCAGACAATCCAGACGCAGGGGGCACCGGGTTTTAAGCAGTTAAGCTGAGGAACCGGTCACTGAAGATCACATTCTAATGACCAATGCTGTAAGGCAGGGCCTGCATGCGGTGCCACACCCAGGCGCTACTTGTCTCTGCAGTTTACTGTGACACACGCAGCCAGCAAAGCTGGGATGATTTACTGTCTGGCCCTTTACAAAGTCTGTCCTGTGCCTGAGGGAGGGATACCGAGAACAGCACTGCAGGACGACTACTCCCGCGTCCAGCCCTGGAGGGACTGGGCTCCTGCTGGCCCCGGGCCTTTCTCCTGGCCTGCGCCCACCCTGCAGAGCACACCCGGGCCAGCCAGCGGGCACCCCTGCCCTGCCTGCCCCACACAGCCCTCTCACGAGGCTGTGTGCTGTGCGTCTTGCGCTCCCCGAGGAGGCAGTTCTGCCCATCCACCAGATTTTGTCATCTAGAAAGATTCCAACTTCTTCGAACTGACAACAGAATAAATTTTTAATGAAAGAGAACATGAAAGTTCAACGAAAGTGCCAATTCTGGCAGTGGTGTCCAAACGTTAATTAATTAAACTCACACAACTGTCCCAGGGACAGGCTGCCTATTGAGACACTCAAGGTTCTCCCAGGACACAAGCAGGACGTTCTCACACACGAAGGCCCAAAGAACAGACTGTGGGTAACCAAGGACACGCCTCGCAAAACCAGCTCACTACAGGGTCAGGCAGGTGGAGCCACTCCATCAGGCCCCCAGCCCCTCCTGGGCAGTAAAGACATCTGTTGTTCCCACTGGCTCCACCCCAGGCTCTGCTGGGCAAGAGGCAGGAGGGGGCAGGGAGCACCAGGGTGGAGCCCTCCAGCCGCACAGCAGCCTCGGAGGAACAGGCTGCACCACAGGCCGACAAACCCAACCTGCTCTCAGGATCGGCAACCACCAAAACAGAGCCACCCTTCAACGAGAGCAGACCAAGCTGCCCAGGCAGAGCCTGTTCTGGGCAGCCCTGCGTGGTGGGCAAGGCCACAGGTCCCGACTCTCCCTGGTGGGCATCTGGCTTCCCAGCATCCTCACCCTCAGCCAGACCTCGTCCTCTCAAGCCAAAGTCTGCCAGGGACGCTTGCCTCACGGTTCGGCAGACACACCTGTCCGACCTGAACCACGCATGGCGCAGTGCCCACAGGAGACCTGAGACCAGACGAGGTGGCCGCCAGCCTCCCGTGCCGCACTGGTAGGGGTGAAGGAGTTGGCAGTGGCACTTACAAACTTGAGCATGTTCCAGTCAAACACGTAGTCGTAGGAGAAGCCCTGGCGGTGGAACAGATTCCTGAAGAGCTGCCTCAGGTATGAGTAGTCAGGTTTATCATCAAAACGCAAGGAACGGCAAAAATTCAGGTATGTGGCAAATTCAGCTGTAAAATAAGAGTCTCAAAGCTAATGAGTGAACTCCTGACTGAGACCCAGAGTGGTGTCTGTTAGCATCACAGTTAACCTCCTTTTCTACACATACTGAAGGTGTGAAAGACGCAATCTGAAATATTAATCATGCTTTAAGAACCTAGGCCTTAGGAAAGAGTTTCTAAACATTCAACACTGAAGAGCACAGTTTGATTTTATCTAAGGCATGTATTCCAGGGGCAGTCCCACAAAAACAAAGGGACACTTACTGAGTTACAGCTCCAGAAGCAAGAGGCAGCAGGTGGGGCAAACTGTGGCCAGTGTGAAGGCCAGGTCTGACCACCCCTCCCTCACCTGCTCAGCCACTCAGGTCTCCTTGAGACCCAGCCCTGCCTCTGGGCGTCGGCCTCGAGCACGGGCCTGCCTCGCTCGCCATCTCTCCAGGGCCTCAGGGTGCCACACAGATAGCACTTGGCAGGTACGGTGGAACACGATGGCCACCTACTACCTCCATACACAGGCGCTCCTCTTTCCTGTCACCCTTTCTGTAGAAGGCGAGCGAGTCTTTTGATGCGAGCCAGACACCTGCACAGACCCTCTGAACCAGCTCTACTGAAAGGACAGGCGGGAGGACACTTACAAGGGTAGCCTTTGCATAACACTTCAATGGGAGTGGACATTTTCTTCTCACTAATCCTTTCATATTTCTGCCTCTTGGTGGCAGCCTTCAGCCCCTGCCAGGGGAGAGAGCCCAGGTTGAAGTACATCAGCACATAACCCAGAGACTCCAAGTCATCTCTTCGAGATTGCTCTGAAAAGAAAAGGGAAACATGTAAAGGACAGCACGTGTGCTTGTGTAAAAGCAAAATACCCAGCAAACACGCACAACGGAAAACACTTTAGAGATAACAGAAAAATATACTTGGATTACTTTTTGACCAAAAGCTGCCCCTCATGGGCTCCTCAGCAAATTCCTGGGCTCCCCTGATGGATCAGCATCAATGTCATAGAGAAATGCTTAGAAAATCCAGCATTTGCCTGCCCTCCACACCTGACAGTCACTAAAACCAGCCTGCCTGCTACAAAGGTCTGAAGACAGCTCTAGACTTCCCAGTGGTGGTCACCAACCACGCTCACGAGCCTCAGGTTGCCAGAGAGGCCAGCCTCTCCAGGCTGAGGGACAGACATGACCAGAGGCACCCGAGGTCAGTGACCCTACACCCAGGGGCTCACCAATGCCGAGGTGGGTGTTGATGGAGGCATACCGCGCCGTCCCTGTGAGGTTTTTGTTCTCCCGGTAGGGGATGTGCTGGTGGGTCCTTGCGTCCCGGTACTTCTTGGCCAGCCCAAAGTCGATTACGTAGACCAGGTTACCCTTCTTCCCCAGCCCCATGAGAAAATTGTCTGGCTTCACGTCTCGGTGGATGAAGTTCTTCGAATGAATGTATTCGATACGACTAATCTACGAGCAGAGAGCAACGTGAGACAGCACCCCAGAGCAGCACATCTGGGAAAGGAGCCTGTTCAGCAGACTGGGGGCCATGCCAGGAGCTGCACATTCTCGACCCTTCGGCCAAAGAAGAGCAACTTGACAACGAACGGTGGATGGTGAACTGAACAAAGTCACCTTCCCAGGTGCCTTCAGCCCCCCTACACCCCCCTGGGCCTGGTTTCTGTCTTCTTGGCTCTCGGGGAGAGGACAGGCGCTACTAGACAATGGCCTCTACTAGCTGTATTCTTGCACAGGCTACACACAGAATTTGCTCAGAAACTACACAAGTTGTTAGGAATCAAACGTGTGTTCCTGAGAGAATCGGGAGAGCACTCGAGGGGAACGTGCTATGTGACGCGGAGAGGGTGGGTCTCCAAACCAATCAACAGTGTCACTACCTTGAGGCTAAAGTCAAACCCATTTCCATTTTCTCTCTGTGAATTAACAGGCATAAAAACGGACAGAACAGCAACTGGACGATTACTTCTATCAGACCAACTGGTGTGCACCAAGCGCTCACACTGCTTGGGCACATCAGAAAACTGGGTCCTTACCATTTGGTCGGCAAGCAGCAGAACCGTCTTGAGACTGAACTTCCTGGAGCAGAAGTTGAAGAGGTCCTCGAGGCTGGGCCCGAGCAGCTCCATCACCATGACGTTGTAGTCCCCCTCGGCTCCGCACCACCTGATGGTGGGGATGCCCACTAGGAGAGAGAGACAGAGCCCTTCAGCCCTGCCACCCCACTCCGTGTCCTCATCCTCGTGCGCGTGAGGGGTGGGGAGGTCGGGGGGTCAAGGGGCTCAGGAGGCCCCAACAATGCCCGTCCTCAGGACCTGTAGCGGAGATGAGGCCACTTCCGTTCACAGACAGCACAAAGCCAACTGTGGGGTCAATCAAAGGGGCAGAAGATGATCAAAGCTAGGTCAGGGGAGTGGGAAACGCAGAGAGAAGGCGCTGCTTAGGCAGAGAGGACCAGCAGAGCCAGGCAGAAACCAGTTCACCAGACAGCAGGGGAAGCTTAGAAGAAAGATCTGGAACGCAAGGCCGAGAAAAAGGAGAGAAAGGCAGCTACCAGGGGTTGGATGAGAGAGAAAAAATTTTTTAATTAGTCTGATGTTGGCAGAAACATTAGGTTGGTGCAAAAGTAATTGTGGTTTTAGCGTTGAAATTTGCTGATTGATATTGGAACACATTCTTAAATGTGGTCATGTTATACATCATTTTAATGTGTATTTCTCACTTTATGTTTTTTGCTAATGACTTACTACTTGCTATTTATTTTGTATTAATTTTAGACTGTGGAAATGATGTTAGACATAAAGCAAATTCAAGCGATTTCTTATTCAAGTTCAAAATGGGTCATAAAGCAGTGGAGACAACTGGCAACATCAACAATGCATTTGGCCCAGGAACTGCTAACGCACGTATAGTGCAGTGGTGGGTCAAGATGTTTTGCAAAGGAGACGAGCGTCTTGAAGATGAGGGGCACAGTGGCCATCAGAAGTTGACAACAAGCAATTGAGAGCCATCATCGAAGCTGATCCTCTTACAACTACGCCAGAAGTTGCTGAAAAACTGCATGTCACCCATTCTATGGTCGTTCATTCAACATTTGAAGCAAACTGGAAAGGTGAAAAAGCTTGGATAAGTAGGTGCCTCACGAACTGACCAAAAGTAAAAAAAAATCATCATCTTGAAGTGTCGCCTTCTCTTCTCATACGCAACAACAAACTATATCTCGATCGGATTGTGACATGCGACGAAAAGTGGATTTTATGACAACTGGCGACAATCAGCTCAGTGGCTGGACAGAGGAGAAGCTCCAAAGCACTTCCCAAAGCCAAACTTGCACCAGTGAAAGGTCATGGTCACTGTTTGGTGGTCTGCTGCCGTCTGATCCACTACAGCTTTCTGAGTCCAGCGAAACCACTCCATCTGAGAAGTATGCTCAGCAGATCGAGGAAATGCACCAAAAACTGCAATGCCTGCAGCTGGCATTGGTCAACAGAAAGGGCCCGATTCTTCTCCACAACAACGTCCAACTGCACATCGCACAACCAACACTATAGAAGTTGAGTGAATGGGGCTACGAAGTTTTGCCTCATCTGCCATATTCACCTGACCTCTTGCCAACTGACCACCACTTCAAGTACCTCAACCACTTTTTGCTGGGAAAACGCTTCCACAACCAGCAGGATGCACAAAATGCTTTCCAAGAGTTCATCAAATCCCGAAGCACGAATTTTTATGCTACAGGAGGAATAAACAAACTTACTTTTCGTTGGCAAAAATGTGTTGATTGTAATGGTTCCTATTTTGATTAATAAAGATGTGTCTGAGCCTAGTTATGATTTAAAATTCACGGTCCAAAACCACAATTACTTTTGCACCAACCTAAATATTTGATTGAATGAAAGAAAAGCAAAAGCAATGAAAACTCTCTGGAGATTTGCACAGTCACCCAGACTTAATCATACATACATCAGTGTAAGTGAGAATAAAGACAGACAGACATATCCAACAGAAAGAATCAAGTGATCCTGAACCCCAAACAAGGGAAAGAATTTAAAGATGGTTTCGAGATATTAGCTCTGAAGATACAAATCAACACTAAAAAGACAAACAATTCACTTTTGAAAAATGGTGAACGACTCGGACACCTATGAGAGTTTGCACAGTCGACGGCCGTGAGGAGAGGCCCGTGCACTTGTCCAAGAATGTGCATGGCAGCCTTACTGCAGAGTCAAAATTCAAATGCTGTAGAAATAGATGAATTTCTCAAAATACTGTCCCCAGAATATGCTCTTTGGTGCTTTTCCCCCTATATCCACAAGAGCACATGGTTTTTTGGTATGTTCTCACAGCACTGGATCCTAACTATAGATACGGTTCTACATACAGCTTTCTGAATTAGCTGAATCAACCTTTTATGTCCTTCCATGGCAAGGACATAAAGATATATAGATTTTCAGTTTAGCCTTATAGCAAGTTTTGATACCAATCAAGAAATTTCCTTCATTTTAAAACTTATTTCATTACTTTAAAATAGATAATATTAACATTTTACTTTGGAACAAATTTAACAAGTATTGATCTTATAAAGCATAATGTAACTGAGACCTGGAACATTCCTGACAGCAGCACCCAGCCCCCCACCTTCTGATCCCATCCCCCGTTCCCCAGATAACCACTCCCCAGAAACCTTGCTTGAGTAAGTAACGTGCTGCATAACATCCCATTCAGAGAACACACCACAGCCTACCTACTCTCCTGTCATGGGAATGCTGCACGTTTGCTTTTCCTATTATAAAAGGTGCTGTTAAGTACATTCTTACACATGCCCACTGTGAAAATTCTTACACATGAAATTCTTTTTCACCTCTTTTCTTCTTCCAGTACATACCTAGAAACACAGTTGCTGAGCTGTAGGGTACAAATTGTCCAGCTACATAAGGCACATGAGATAACACCAAACCCCTTTCCAAAATGGATAAACCAATTTAGACTGACACTGGCAGGAGTGACTTCCTGTTGGTGCATGTTCTCTCCAGGCTCTTGCTACCCAGTAGGTACAAAATGCTTTCTCTCCAAATGCTCCATTTGCATCTTTTCTATGTATTTACTTCTTTTCTGAAATACTTGTGCCTATGTTTTTGCCAATTTTTTTCTATTATGGTATCTTTTTCCTTTTTATAGTAATTACTTATAGACTCTGGAAACTGGCCAGGTGACGTGGTGCACGTCTGTAATCCTGGTACTCTGGGAGATTGGGATAGGAGGACTGCTTGAAACTAGAAGTTTGAGACTAGCCTGGGCAACACAGGGAGACCCCATCCCTGTCTCTACAAAAAATAATAAATAAAAAACGCTAGGTGTGGTGGCATATGCCCGTAGTCCCAGCTACTCGGGAAGGAGTTGGAGGCTGCAGGGAGCTATGATCAGGCCACTGCACTCCAGCCTGGGCGACAGAGCAAGACTGTCTCTTAAAAAAAAAAAAAAATTTTGGAAACAAACCATTGTTGGTTTTACATGAGGCAAATATCTTCTTTCAGTTAATAGCATGTTTTTTATTTTCTTTTGGAGTTTCTTGAAGAAAAGAGGTGCTTAGTTTTAACAAAGATAAATTCATCATACTTTTTCTTCACGAATAATGCTTTCAGTATCTTACGTTAAGAAATCATTTCTGGGCCAGGCGCGGTGGCTCACACCTGTAATCCTAGCTCTCTGGGAGGCCGAGGTGGGCGGATCGTTTGAGCTCAGGAGTTCGAGACCAGCCTGAGCAAGAGCGAGACCCCGTCTCTACTAAAATTGGAAAGAAATTAATTGGACGACTAAAAATATATAGAAAAAAAAAAAATAGCCGGGCATGGTGGCGCATGCCTGTAGTCCCAGCTACTCAGGAGGCTGAAGCAGGAGGATCGCTTGAGCCCAGGAGTTTGAGGTTGCTATGAGCTAAGATGACGCCACGGCACTCACTCTAGCCCGGGCAACAGAGTGAGACTCTGTCTCCAAAAAAAAAAAAAGAAATCATTTCTGACCTCAGAATCAGAAAAAGATGCCATTATTGTCCTTTTGAAGTATAAAAGTTACTTCTACTTCCTGCCAAGATGGAGTAATAGGGACCCAATTTACCCTCACACTCGAGATAACTAAGGAAACAAAACGTAAAATGTGAAAGGGTGGTTTCCAGGACATTGGACATCTGGCAGACGACACACTGCTGCCCGAAAGAAGGAAGCAGCCAGTTCCCAAGTGCCCCAGCTCACTGCCATGAGCATCACCACAAAAGAGGGAACTGCACAGAGCAACGTGCCGTAACTCTACCAGAACAAAGCTGAGCAGGATAAAACACCCGGCGTGCAAGAGGGTAAAACTCTCAGTGTTTGGCATCCAGAGACTACCGGGCAGGCAAAGAAACAGAAACACCACTCAGAGTAAGCAATCAATCAATTAAAACTGACCCAGATGTTAGAACCAGCAGAAAAAGGCATAAAAAGTTATAAATAATTTTACCTGTATTTCATGTCAAAAAGTTCTATAACTGAATTCCATGTCAAGAAAGTTAAACGAAGGCATGGGAGATATGGAAAGACCCAACTCTAATATCTAGAGAGAAAAACTACCTTGTCTGAGATGAAAACTTCACTGGGTGGGATTAACAACAGAGCCAACATTGCAGAAGACTCGAGAACTTGAAGGCAGAGCGACAGAAACTATCAAATAGCAAACAGAGGAGAGCACACACAGGCGCTGGCGAGCTGTGGGGCAGCATCGAGCCACCTCACCTGAACGACTGGCGGCCCTGAAGGGAAGACCGGGGGCCACACTGAAGAAACAGCTAGATGAAAACAAACCCACAGATCCAAGCAGCTCAGCCCAACCCAAGCAAAGGACCACGACGGAAAATGCACCGACACATGCAGTCCCATAGCTTGCATGATCCCTAGCAGGCTGCCCGAGTGGGCGTGTTAAGTCCTTCGGGCAGGGGGAAATCATGCCACATGAAGTCTGGACCTAAACACAGGATGAAAAGCACTGAAAGTAACTGCATGGCCGGGCGCGGTGGCTCACGCCTGTAATCCTAGCACTCTGGGAGGCCAAGGCGGGCGGATCGTTCTGAGCTCAGGAGTTCGAGACCAGCCTGAGCAAGAGCGAGACCCTGTCTCTACCAAAAACAGAAGAAATTAATTGGACAGCTAAAAATATATATAGAAAAAATTAGCCGGGCATGGTGGAG
>CAUYSK010099445.1:0-23186 GCA_963575035.1 Avahi laniger
CAACTAAAAATATATAGAAAAAATTAGCCGGGCATGGTGGCGCATGCCTGTAGTCCCAGATACTTGGGAGGCTGAGGCAGGAGGATCCCTTGAGCCCAGGAGTTTGAGGTTGCTGTGAGCTAGGCTGACACCACAGCACTCACTCTAGCCCAGGCAAAAGAGTGAGACTCTGTTTTAAAAAAAAAACAAAAACAAAAACCATGTGCATAACAAGGCAGGTTTATTTTTGAGTATAGATGGGTCCTCAGAGACTGTTTTGGTATAAAATCCTTTTGTGTTTTGGGTTTTAGATGTGGTATGACTTCCTACTCCCAGATGGAAAAACAAAGAAGGAAGCGTGCCTCTTTAAAAAGACGCAGTTCACAAAACACATATGCCTAGATCTTTTGGCTTAATGGAGACGGCGCTCGTAGAGTTGATGTCTACTGCAGAGAGCTAAGCTAGAGTAAACCGTATCTTCAGAAATTCCAAAAGATTCAGTAAGTAGTTATTGGTTTGATGTAACCCAGAGATTATGTGAAGTTTCCATTATATTCTCTCTCAAGGCAGTGTGACCCAAATCTTCTCTAATAAACTGAAAAATAATTCCCTACAGCTTAAATGGAAATGTAGCGCTACAAATGGAGTAGCTGAGAGGAAACAGAATTTCAATGGTGTAGAAGGAAGAGATGCCCATCTGATTTGTGCAGAAGCTACTTGCATTCTCGACATAGTTGGTTAGGAAAGGGAGGGGGGACGTCTACAAATCTGGAGGGTTACCCGTGTGTCAGATGTTGTGCCCCTTTTTAGATGAGGAAACCAGGTAAAGATGGGCTAAGAATTCTACTCAAAGATTCAGGGGTACGAGCAAGGAGACTTTATGATCCGAAGCTCATGGTCTTTCCAGGGTGTCAGAGAGCAACTTCAAAGCCACCAGAAAGAGACTGCACTCCATTTCTCAGCCACCCTCTAGATTTCAGAAGCTGAATAATGGTCTTATTTATTTTTCTACATGGAACTGGCACTCAGGCCCTGCTCACTGGTAACATAGGAGTGCTGGCATTCTTGCCTTTAGGACACAGTCTTATTCAGCAGATTGTCTTTTGCTGTAACTGTGAAAACACGTTACGATAAATGCATGGGGTGGGTGGCGGCCCACGGCATCCACAGCAGCGACGTGACTATGGTGTATCTGTGCCATGTGCTTGGTGCCTTTATGTACATTATCTCATTTAATCCTTACACTGCCCAGGTGAGGAAAGCATTATTATCTATATTCTATATATGGAGAAATGGAGACTCGAAGGGGTTAAATGATTTCACCTAAAGCTCCCCATTTAGAAATTGGCACAGAATTCCAGCCCAGGCCTGTTTGACTCCAAATTCTGCAGCTCTTGAAAGAGAAGAAGTCAGAATTTGATAGGAAGAGTGTTGGGGAAACCATGTAGTTTATAAAAAGCTTCTGGGGTTAGGAATCAACTCTTAATTAAAAAATGGTGTCTGCATGGATGTGCCAGATTGGGTTTAATTTGGCCAGACCTGGTCTGGACACTCCTGGGGGTTTCTAAACCCAGGGAAGCTGGGGCAATTATAGTCCCTGCTTGCTGGGAGTTGAGAAATGGGTCAGACCTGTCTCTCGTAGTGTTTGCTGAGCAACTGGGTGGCTGAAAGGCCACTCAGTGCCAGGAGGTGTTAGTGAAGAAAATTCCACAGTCACATCATAAATTAGGTGTCCTTTCTTTGCAACTGCGGTTTCCTATCATATTTCTCTGACCACTCTGCTGAGGTATGTGATAGGTCTTCTTTGCAATGTAATTAGTGAACCTAAGAGATTTGAGAACGTTGCTTAGTCTGGTTTCCTGTGAAGTAGCTCGAGTTATCAAAGGGCTGATTTGTAAAGACTGAATACAAGAAGCCAGTGTGCTATTTGCTCACGTGTGTTCTCTGGAGGCATGGTTGCAAGGAAAAACAATGTGGCATAAAAACAGGAGTCAAATCATTGGCTTCACTGAAGCATAGCAGATACATGGATTGGCAAACTTGGGGTAGTGTGGATTCTAAAGCTACAGGACTTCAGAGATAATCAAGTCCAATCTATTATTCGATACACCAGGAAAGTGAGAACAGAGAGGTTGAGGGAATTGTCCAAGACTGCACAAGTAAGTAGCAGACCCAAGAATAGAAATCAACCCACTGACTCTGTTCTTTGCAAACCTCCCCTTCCTCTTATCCATTTGTTCTTCCTTTAGATTATTTTATGCTGAGAGTACATAAGCATACTGACCCAGAGTTAGAAATACTGGAATACTAAGTATGTGTATACGCGAATACTATAACCTATAGAAAAATAGAAAAAATTCAACACGATGACATCTGGACCTGCCACTTACGTGATGTCACGCATCTGGAGAGTGAGCTCTTCTCGGTGTTTGTCCAGATGTTTTATGCTATGAAGCTTTCACAGCAGTGATTAGAAAAGGAAAAGGTTAGATGTTTAGATGAGAGAATGGAGGTAAAGGGTGTGGAGCTTTAGGAGTAGGGTTTTTATTTTTTTTTCTTTTTTCAACACAGCTTTGAGGGAAAGCAGAAAAGAAATATTTGGAGCTTGTGGGTTGGGGCTGCCAGGAAGGAAGTGGCTGAGGTGTAGATCTAGAAGAAAGTAGAACCAGACCGGAGTGATCTGCTTTGAGTTGCCATTGATGGAGTTGGGTGGGAGAGAGTTGATGTGCTTCCAGGATCTAACCCACTGCTCTCAACCCTGTGGGAAGGATACAGGATTCTGATTCTTCCTTAGCAATGCTACATTTACTCCAATCTTTCTCTTTCCCGTCCAAGTCAGTCTGCTTTTTCTCTGTGAAAAGACTAGGACTTTGGAATCAACATTGAAAAACCAGATGAAATGATCCCATGTGCTGCTCACTATTACATTAATCCTATTATTATTATAAACATGGATCCTTTTTATGGTAATATTGATTCATCGAATAATGGACGATTTGTTTACAAACTCTACAGGGATGCTTGGTGGCATCATTATAGCAAAGCATCTCTTGAACTCAGCTGGTGCTGGTGGTAATAAAAGAGAAACAGAAATAGGTATGAAAGATGTTGGCTGGTCCACCATGGTGTGAACTAAGTGAAGAGAATGTTCCCTGTCCTTCTTCAAGGAGACCACGGGCTGGTGGCTGGCATCAGGTTGAACATATTCTTGCCACATGTAGTAGTTGGCGCTAAAGTTCGTCCCTATACCTCAGCCTGCCCAGCCTCTGCCCTCAGAGAGTAGTATTTGGAATGAGTTTTTCCCTTATAGTCCTGATATATGGGTTTCTAGGTGTGAGTCCCATGTACTGTTTTCATACTGAGCCACCACTGCCAACCAATGATTTTACTAGTTTGATATTATGATTTTTAATAATTCAATATTTTAAGTAAAATTGAAATTTGGAAGTCTATCTTCTATGTCTGCTTAGATGCATTATGAACATTTAAAATCTCTACACAAAAACTGCAAGATAGGCGTGATCTTCCCATTTTCCAGATGAAATAACTGGCACAGAGAGGGAGCTGTGACTTGCCCAGGGCCACATGGCCAGAGGGTTCAAGAACTAGAGATTGAACACGAGACTGTCTGATTGCAAAGTGGGTCTCTTACTGCTTCACTGTGCTTCTCCTAACCCTCAACAAGCAGGCCTGGTCTGTGGTGGCCACAGTTTAGTTTAGGTTTCTTGTTTAGTTTTCCAATTTCCCTACCTGGACCAAAACCTTAGCCCATTAAGTGTGTTGAAAGCCTACAGAGTTCTTGTCAAGCTCCTCATTGTTGGTTGCCTGGATTCAATTTTTTTGATTCCCTAGTGAGTGGATGGAGTCCTGTGCCCACTGGATAGAGTAACCAGAACCAAGATGGTACCAGCTGACTGACCAGCAGTATTGCCTACAATGGGAACGTCTACTCGTCTGCTCCCTTCATGGGCTGGGAGCCCACCTTGGCCCACCTGTGCTGGCCCAAATCAAGCCTGGGTTGAGAACACTCCTTTGCAGAGAGAGAGAGAGAGAGAGAGAGAGAGAGAGTGTGTGTGTGTGTGTGTGTGTGTGTGTGTTTGTATTTTAAAAATATCTTTTAATATAGCAAACATAGTTATTTAGTATATATTTTGATATATGTTTATATTTAATGTATAAAATATAGATATACAAATATATTTAATATATATTTCATATATACATAATATATATTTGTATATTTTATATCTAATATTTAAAATATAAATGTACTTAAGATATTTATTTAAGGTTTACACTATATAATATATATAATATACATTTCATATATTAAAAAGTTTTTTTAAAGGATAATACAGGCATGATTGAATTTATTCTTTTTGATTCCTGCTGTATCCCCAACAGCTGAACAATGCTTGTTTTTATTTGTTTAATGAAAATGAGCAAGAAGTTGTTTTGAGCATCATCTGAGTGCCTGGCCCAAGCTCTGCATCTGCCCCAGTCAGATTTAGTAGGTCTCAGGTGGGACTCTGGAATCTGCCGTCTTCCTCTTTCAAGCTTCCCTTGATGTTCCTTTGAACCAGAGTCTGACAGATCTTTGATGCGGGCGGGAGAACAGTAATATAGAGTAATTTTCTTTATCCTTTCTTCATCCTCCATTCGTGCCTTAAGGAATTGCTTTGATAATTTTAAAGATATAGTACTAAAGCTCTTTCTAAATATATACAGTGGGTGATACATTTATTCATCTACCAGCCACCATTTTTCCCTAAGCTATGTAAATTCAAGGTTAGCCTGCTTTAATTAACACACTAAAACTTGACTTAGAAAGGTTATTTCTAGTTTAATGTCATTTAATTCAATCCCTGGTTCTCAGGGCTTCAGGCAAATAACTCCCAATCTCCAGTTATTTCATCTCCAAAGAGGGAAATGCCTTTTAAGAGAGCCCGTGCAACACGGTGGCACGCAGGCGCTGGCAGAGTACACAGATCACCTTCTTAACATTCCCCGCGTGGGTGTCCCGGGTCCCGCTGGTCAGGTGTTAGAATCCTTGATGACAGCTTTTCAAAGAAATTAGAAATCAGCAAATGTTTGGGGGATATTTAGATAGTAAGTCCCTGTGCTGGTTCGTCACTTCATTGTATGCAAGTTAATTAGTTAACGTTTATCTCCCACGGTGTCCCTGTCCCTATGGACCCTGGCTCACCATGAGCTGCCTTGCTGTAGGACACAGATGCCCGCAGTAGTCAGCAGGTGATGTAGATAAGTGAGACAGGCCAGGTGTGGGACAGCACAGAGTGGAGGACACCGTGGGGGAACTGGGGAGCACCATCTCTCACCTCTCCGTGTCCCTGGACCGGTATAAAGGACACTGAGAGATGGCCCCTGCAGGAGGGACTGACAGGAGATGCAAGGATACCACACTCACTTTCCATTTGGTGCCCTCTTGTATTGTTCAAATTTTGAAAGTAAACGCAATGATTTTTAAAATAAAGTGAGACTCTGTAGACAGTCACATCTGATTGTACAATCTGGGCAGCCCTACCGCGGTCCTGTCTGATAGAGCAGCTGCCCAGCAGCAACGGAAGGCAAGCGACACCTGCAATTCTAAATCTTCTAGTGACCACATTAAAACAAAAACAGTGAAGTTAACATGGAGAATATATTTCATTTAACCCAATATATCCCAAATATTAACATGTAATTGATATAAAAATTATGAATGAGATGTTTTACATTCTTTTTTCATAATAAGTCCTAGAAATTCAGTGTGTATTTTACACTCAAAGCACATCCTGATTTGAACTCAGCACATT
This sequence comes from Avahi laniger, assembly GCA_963575035.1. Taxonomy (NCBI): domain Eukaryota; kingdom Metazoa; phylum Chordata; class Mammalia; order Primates; family Indriidae; genus Avahi; species Avahi laniger. The sequence continues at coordinate 5,796 of CAUYSK010099445.1, forward strand.
TCAAGGACTCAATAGCCACATGCAGTTAGTGGCTGCCATATTGGATGGTGTGGTCACTCATCCTTTCCAATCTGTCCTTCCGAGGGCACGTTAAGGAGTGGCCAGTTGGGAAGCTGCTGAGGATAGCAGACTCCAAGGAGTCTTAAACCCTCTATGAATAAGTTAGAAATAGAGTGCCAATAACTTACATCTCTTTCCTACCCAAGTAGACAGATAGCCCTCTATCTCTTGAAAGTTTTGTGTGTGTGTGTGTGTGTGTGTGTGTGTGTGTGTATGTGCATGTGTGATTCACATTGCGAGTTATATGTGGCAACCCCAGGCATGGCAGCAGCCAAGTGACAGTCACCTTGGTTGACAGTTAGAATCTACCGACACTGAAACTCAGTGATGCATGGCCTGGTGATATTTACTAGGAATACATAATGTGTCTCATTATCTAAATTACGAACCTCTTAACATTCCTCCTAAGAAGCTGGTTGAATCTGAAAATCACTAAAGAAACTGAAAAGATAAATGACATAAAAGTGGGAAAGCTTTTGCTTACAAAGGTATTTGATGGAGGATCAGGGAGAAATTCTCAGGTGCTCCAATCCCACTGCTTCCTCCTCCTCCCAAGACTACACAGCCCCTGTTCCCATCCTGGAGGTCAGTAATTTATTCTACATTCATCAATGTGCTTAGTCTTGTCAGTTACTGATTGTGCATTTGCTATCTCGTTTGCAAGTACTTTGAGTTTCTCAGTTGCTCTGCAAGTATAATGAACGTTTCCTGTGCCCTGGAAGCAAGACTTAGGGGTCTTAAGCCGATAAATAAATACCATCCACAACCAAAATCCAACAGGACTCCACCCCTGATACACTTGTTATTGGATTCACCACTGCTGCTATTTACTACACAGCCCTTAACAAGTGAGGTGTGACCGTGGGAAAAGGCACCGATTTCTAGAAACAGCATGCATCTTTTCTAGAAGCAAGCAACCAAGGAAATTACATTTTCTGGCTGGAGGTCACATCTAGATATACTACTACTACTATGACGACGTCAACATTGCTACCATCTACAGAGCTTTATATGCCTGCCACCGTGCTTGCATTAGCAACTGGATCCTTGCCACTACCCCAGGAAGCGGATATTTTTATCATCACCATTTGATGAAGAAACTGAGTCTCAGCGAGGGTAAATAGGTCGCAGAGCTGTAAGTGTCTGAGACAATATACATGAAAAGCCCATGTGGACTGCCTGCTGAGCTGTGATATTAGCACTAAGGAGAAGAGATGACTTCTGTTCAGGGGCACCAGGGGCATTTCCCAGAAGAGCAGGCATTTGAAATGGGCCTTGGAGAATGGGTTTCATGTGGGCATCCAAAGATACCTAGAATAGGGAGTAACACCTGGGATGGGAAAAATACGAGAATGCAAAGGAAATGGCAGCATCGACGAGTCCAGCCATCCCAGAGTGCCGGAACATGAGCAACCTTGGGGAGGGGTGCACGGAGTATCTGTGACAGCAGGTAGCAGACGCCCACTCAGTGTATGACAGACCTTTGCTAGTGCTTCAGACAGGTCATCTTGTCTGCTTTCCACCAAAACCTGTGAGGCGGGAAATGTTACTAACTTTGTGTTACGAATAAGGAAAATCAGGCGCAGAGAGTTTAAATAACTTGCCTAGGTCAAACAGCTAGCAAGACAGGGAGGGAGGAATTGAATGCATATCTTTGAATATACTCTTTCTGCTATCAAGTGAAATAACTCATGTTTTAAAGGGCATTTTCTCTAAGAAATAAGGGAAAAAGCTCTGCCCCAGTATGCTGATTCTCTAGATGTGCTACATTTCTATATCAAGGGTGCCTCCTCTGCTACGCTCACCCCACCCTGGACCCACCCCACTCCTGTCAACCCTCTTCTGCCTCTTCTCCAGGGTTTGCTAATAGGAAAAAAATCTAAAAATCAACAACCAAGAAAAGCCCAGTAACACAATTAAGTAGCTAAACAGCTCAAAGCAGAATTTTACCTTAAGGGTGAGACCATACGTACCGCAATAACCAACATCTCAGAAATACGTGGTGCAGTTTTACGTAGCTGACGTTCCGTTTTGTGGCTTCAAAGTAATGGTTACGTCAGCCAATTTGTGTCTTTAACACAGTGAAATGCCTACTGAGGAAAGGTAGTGGTCTGGTGCTGGAGGGGTGGGGGTTCTTTGTGACTATCTAGCGATCCTAAAATCAGCTCTTTGGGTATTCGGCCTGGGAGAGCAAATGGTGCCCTTCCATCTCATCCAGGACGAAAGTATTGAGTGGCTCTGAAGTTCTTTGCACAATTGATCCAGCGGATACCGGGACAGCATGTTCACCAGATGAATTAGAGCCAGCTAAATGCAACGCTGTGCCGTGTCCTACCCACAGAAGACAATCATAAACCCAGAGGGTCAAAGAGAGATCCTCCAACCCATTTCAACACCCCTCCTGCTCCACGTCCGTCTTTCCAGTCTGTTGAAAAACCTCTCAGATTTCTAGTTGATGAGGCGATTTCATGGTGCCTTTCTGTTATGCAATTCCCCCTACCTCTTTTATTGTCAATGACCTTCAAATGCTCACAGCACAACCTGTTTTTACTAGTTTATGCCAGTGTTTCTGCACGCACACGCACACTCTGCAGAGGAAACCTCTCTCCTCCTCCTTCACCTCTGACACGATCATTCGATAATTTTAAACAATTCTACCACCTAAAACCCCCTATATTCTGTCCTGTTCTGTCCCCTCATCTTACACTGTTCCCTCCTCTCTGTCCCCCAGCCACAGCCCAATTTAAGCCCTTACTTTTACCATATTTTCTCAAATCGCAGGTGCCATAGGTTGTAAAAATGCACCCTGATTTTATGTCCTACCATGAAAAGAAAAAGTACTTCAAATAAAATGGTGACACACCATCGTTTGTAGGAAGTGTCCCAAAGAACGTTCAAACATGAACAGAAAATGTGCATCTTAAAAACGGATGAGACATAGTATCTCACCGAAACTCTTATCATGGTCTCCTAAGTGCTCATGCCCGCAATCTTGTGGTGGTAACAACAGGCCCTTCACAATCAGGCCTCAAGCTGCATCTCCTTTTACTTTTCTCATCCTTGAAGACCACCTCCTCAAAATTCCCGGAAACCCCACAGGCTTGGTCATGATGCTTTCCTGAGTTTCAGGGCATTCCGAGCTTGCTCATGTGTAACAGCCCATAAACATCGCTTTGTAATTATCCGCCCTCATGGTTTTCTTCTGCATGGACTAGGAGGAATCCTTACAACAGCCGTCCCCAACCTTTTTGCTGCCAGGGACCGGTTCCATGGAAGACAGTTTTTCCACGGACCGGGTGTGGGTTGGGGGGAGGCGGAGCTCAGGCGGTGATGCGAGCCATGGGGAGGGAGCGCAGTAAATACAGACGAAGCTTTGCTCACTAGCCCTGGCTCACCTCCTGCTGTGCGCCCTGCCTCCCTCCTGTTTCACGGAAGACGATTTTGCTGCAGACGGTGGGGACAGGGGTTGGGGATCGCAGCCGTAGAGGACAGGCTGTGTGTATGTCTCGTTCACCTCAATATCCCCGTCGCTGACAACTGCATGCGGGTCCTCAGCGAATTGCTGAATGCAGTCAAGGGCTGCACAGTACATGTAGCTTCTGAGCAAGGTCACTAGAGGGCAGTGTGGAATCGTCCCATTGCCCAGAACTGCGGCCGTTTCCGTGGGAATCTAGTTGCAGAGGCTGAAGGAAGCTGGCCTCCTGTGGGCAGACTGGCTGAGAGCCTAGGAGGCTATCTAACTCCAAGGGCCCAGTACCACTCTGCAGAATCTACTTTGAGAGAGCTCCTTGCATTTCTGTATTTCTTGCCAGCTCGCCCACGAGGTGCTTTCCAGTGGCTGCCTCAGCACATTTCTTTATTAAGAGCCAAAAGCTCTTCCCATCTTCCCACCCTGGGCAGAAGGGGACAGAGGCCACAGACAGGAAAAGAAGTGTCTCCTGGACATCCCCATGCTCATTACCAATAAAGCCAGCCTTCCTGGAAAGGGCCTGCAATATAATTGCTCCACTTTGAAGAACAACAGGTAGCAGCATCAATATTTGATTTTTAAAAGGTTGCGTGAACAGTTTTAAATATTAAAGATAAAGGCAACGGCTCCGATCATCTTTCATCTCAGCAGTTGAAGCGTTTTCAGCAAAAAATGGTGCTAATGAGGAGAATAAGACTGTTTGCCGATCAAATGGTATCTGGTTGCACTAAAGCAAAATCATTTTGGGGTGTGTGGCGGGGAGGGGTGGAAAGTACTACCTGCGCCAGGGAAGTTTTCTGTTCATTATCTCTGTAACGAGAGAAAAATACAGCGGCTCTGTCGGCGTCACTTTCCTCCCTCTCATTGTGGGCTGCCTAGTTCCCTCAACGAGTGGTCTGGGACAGGCCCCGAGAAACCTCATAAATTAACTATCCTACTTCCTGGCTAATGAGCCCAATATGTCAATTTCCAGTGATCAAAATGATGCAATTCAATAAAGCACAGTTCATTTTGTAAGGAAGTATACTTTTAATAGGGAGAACGGCAGGGTCACGCTCCTCCCGAGATAATTATGGGCCAGAGGAATTAGAGGCGTGGAGCTATAGTCACTGCCTGGAGATACCCCACGGGATTCGTGTGGCAGATATTGTCTTTCAGGGACAATAAATTCCTTCATTATATTTCCATTACTGCATTAATGCAGCGATCTCTGATTTACTTGTAACCAAGAAGGCTGCTTATTTCTGAAACTTGGCATTTAATGCTAATGAGAGCTCCTAAGGCAGGCAGCTCTTTGTGTGTGTGTGTGTGTGTGTGTGTGTGCGTGTGCGTGTGTGTGGCTTGGGTGCAGACAGTCCACACAAAGAATGTCAGGAACCGGAAGGGCACTGGGGTAGGGTCCAGAGAGCTGCGACGGCTCAGGGCAGACAGACAGACGGATATCTGGAAAAGTCAGGAGAAGGTAATCTGAGAGCCACGAGTGAGTTACAGCTGAAAAGAGAGGCTGAGATTCCTGCTAGCTAAGCAGTGCCAAGTGTGAAATCCAGCCTGAAAAGGCAGGTGGTCCTTAAGGTGAGGCAAACGGGATGCAACTGAAAAACAGGAGTGCTGGGCAGCAAAAGCATTCAGGACCCAGGCAAGACATGGTGCTGGGAACTCATACGGATTCAGGCTTGCCCAGGTGGTGTAGGAAGAACCAGGCACTTGGTGACAGGGTCAAGGGTAGCCCAGTACGATGGTATCTCTTTAAAAGACACCACCTCAAGACACTTCCTTTAGGAGCAAGGACTCCCTAGTCAGCCTTGCTGGAGTTGCTCGAGTCTATAATTTGCACCCAAGAGTGATAAGGTACCTATCTGGTTTTAAAGAAAGAAACAGATGGAAATGAATTTCACGTCTCCATGCGGGAGCGGATGAATCTCCAGCATGTTACCTAACCATGCTGGGAAGCTCTGATCTGGAGGGAAGAACCAGGTGGGAAAGATGGTTCCACTGGCATTTTTCGATTTGACTCCAGGGGAGTGGACAGGCAACACAGCAGGAGAAAGGACAGCCCCCGGAGTCAGATTCGAGTTCTGGCTCCTGCGCTCTTCCCTGCATGGGTGTGGGCAGGTTGCTTACCTTCTCTGAGCTGTGGTTCCCTTAACTGACATTTAATTTGCTGGGCAATCTATTTGCAGGGAGGTGGGGCAATAAATATGTTGGTTTGCTTATTTTTCTTTATTTTTTTATTTCTCCAACACCAAAGATAACAAAAATAAGTTATAAACAGAATCAGGATTCTTTCCCTTAAAACAATCCTTATCTATAATGGACTTCACCTAGGAAAGTAAGGTTGCTGTTGAGTAACTTGAAAGTAAACTGGTGGGAAAAAAAAAGATATTTTCTGTGAATTATATGGCTCAAAATCATAATGTGTTAATTGGGAAGTGTTTACTTAAGGTGAGAAATGGATTGTGCTAAGTTCAACCTCCTGCCAGAGGTCCCTGATAGGCGATGACTGGCAACGCTTATTAGCTTGTCCTGTCCTTGAAATAAAACTACTGGTTGTCCAGAAATGGCAGGAGGTAGCTTGGCAGGGATTTTCCACTTTTTTTTTTTAAATCCCTTCTTTGACTTTTGACTTTTACCTTGTCTTGGCCTTTGACTAAATCCAGCTGTTGTGCACCAAACATTTACTAACTGCAAGTTCATTTAATCTTTCTATTCATTGCATGAGGGTTTAATAATGCCTGTTTAATTTAGAAATGAGAAAACTGAGGCTCAGGGAGGTTAAGAACTTAATCACAGGGACAGCTAATAATAGAAGAGGAGTTTCCCACTCAGGCCTTTGAGTGAATTCCGTATCTCACATTCTTTTCAGTACTTCATTTTCTTACCCTCAGTGACTTCTGGATTTGATCCTTTTAACTTTTTAAAACGAACTTCATATTTTGGAATAATTTTTGGTTTATAGAAAAGTTGCAAAGATAGTATAGAGAATTCTGTATATCCCTCAGGCAGCTTCCCCTAATGTTGACATGTTACATAATCATCGTACATTTGGCACAACTAAGAAATTAACATCATTTCATCACCATCCACTAAACTACAGGCTTTATTTTTCTGCTTATGTCCTTTTCCTATATCCTCCCAGAATCCGGGCTGGGAGACCACATTGCATTTAGTGACTTTCAGTTTTAACCTGATTTTTTTTTTTCCTTCAACTTTACTTGGGAAAAGATTGGGGTAGAGGTTAAGGCTAACATTTTTTGTAGCCTGGCCCCATGTAAAGAGGTGCTAGTTTTTTGCTTGTTTGTTCGTTTTTCATTTTGCTTCTGGTAGAAGCAGTTTTTTACAACTCATTGCACATGACACTTTCATTTCGGCTCCGGATCTTGGCTTGCTCCTGCCATGGCTGCGAAGGTTTGGGATTGAGATTCTGCTTTCAAAAGCGACTCTCTATCATTGTCTTCTTTCAAGGACAGGAAATTTCAAATCAACTTTGGGCCTTCACATTCACTGCACCAAACATTCCTGAAGTTTCCACGATTGCCAATAAATAAGACATTTCATCATCTTTAAGACGTCAAATCTTCTGATAAATTGAATTTCATAAAATATTGCTCTATTGATCTTAGTGCTCAATTTTCAATAAGGCAAGCCAGCCAGAATTGCTGGCTGGAGCTTTTCTGCAAGGAGGATGTCATGCGCTTACATGGGGAGAGACGTTTATGAGGCCGGGGTCCCTGATTCTAAACTTCAGTTCCTGGCACGACATCAAATCCAAACTGATGACAATTGCCTCCTTTCCATCACTGCTGCCTTAATTTTATAGTAAAATTTTGTTTATGCTTATTAAGGAATATGAATCGAACCCAGCGAGTCTACACTGTAAGTCACTTAAGCGAGTACTTGGCACGCAGTGGTTGTGCAGTCTGTGTTAACGCTCCCTTTCCTGCTAAGCCAAAAAAAAAAAAAAATGCATACTGGTCTCAGAACTTAATTTTGAGAGTTCATCTCATTTCCAGAAGGGGAAGGGCCGATGATGAAAACTGATGACATGGCAAGACCGAAAAGGAAAAAGTCAGAGTACAGTATTTCTTCCCCACATCCGTGTTTCCAGGGCTGCTCTTGAAATAGTCTGCAGTGATACGCAGGCTCTTTTTTTAAAAAATGTTAAAAACAAATAACATTTTCATACTTGTATAACGACAACATGTCTTCAATGCCATCTGTTCTTGCCATTTGTTAAGGCAACTCGATGAGAAAACAGTGTTGAGATGACTAATATTTAGCCTGTTCGTAGTTTTTTTTTTTTTTTTTTTAATGGGTGGGCAGCTTCCCTGGAGATAACATGCCAGGATCCTTGCCAAGCTAGTGGGATGAGAGAGCTAAAGGAAGGGTTTTGCCACCACTAGGCACATTGGGTCATGCACCCAACATTTCTTAAGCAATCACAATGTGCTAGGACTTGAAATAACAAGATGAAGGCGTCTCCATAGGCTGGTAGGGACTGAACAGTAAATCTGTATTTCTATACCAAGCGTTAAGTGCAATGACAGGTTTGCAAAGGATGTTGGTGCAATATACAAAGGAGGTCTGTGACCCACCCTGGTGTGTGTATTTGAGGGCGATGGGGGCGGGGAAAGGGGTGCTCAGGAAAATTTCCAGGAAGGTGCTAGAAACTGATCTCAGTTTAGCAGAATTTGTAGACATCAGAGATGTGCAAAAGGGGTGGGATGTGCTACTACTTCCTGGGCATTCACTGGCGCATCCTGAAACAGCTGGTCAACAAGATCTGATCGCTCAGCCCCAAACCAAGTAAAGTGGAGATATTAGAGAAGCCAACAAGTAGCGTGATGGGAGGGCAGCCGCAGATCACCCACGGGCAATGACCAAACGCCAGTGTGTAAAATACGGGAGACCATTTGTGCTTAAGAAGCAGGTGTAGCCTGTGTTCATCTGAGGCCATGAATTGCTACTCTGGGCATTTTTTAGGCCAATTGCTAGAGGATCTGGCACGGGAAGGCTAGACAGGAGATCTAGGAGGCTTCCTCCTGAATCTAAGAGTCTCCATTGTTTTCTTACAGGACTCAGGTTAAACCTTTTTAAAATAGCCCATGTAGTTTTTTCCCCCTTCAACTATTGGGGAGTACCTTTCTGTTTTTAATGCACGAGAATGCACAGTAGCTGCACATTGTAAAATGCATTTTCCCCTAGAAATAAAAAGCTTTCAAGGCACGACTTCCGTGTTATGCCCTAAATCATAGTTATCTGTGGCGAGCAGCAAGTTACCAAGTGCAGCTAGGACATCCTGGATTCTCTCCACATGCTACAGGGGAACGGCGAATCCTAAAACAATAAAAGCAAAGAATACACAAAGCCCCCCTTCCCTCAAGCCTGGAGGGTTACAAAATACCAACATCAACACTAATATTTGCTAAACTGTGTTGAACTCTTCCTGCGTGCCAAGCCCTGCACTGAGCACAGTAGCTCCCTGAATCATTACAGCAATCCTATGAGCTGGTACTAGTGTTGCATGCACTTTATAGATGTGAGAACTGAGGCTCACAGATGGTGACTGATCCGTCCAAGATCACGGAGCTAGGAGGTGATGAAAGTAGGTCACCAACCCAGGCTTGCCCACTGCAAAGCTTTCTCCCCATCCTATCACCTCCCAGAAGTAAGAAAAGGGAGTTTTCCCATGCCAGCCCCAGCAGCCTACTCTCCGTAATGTGTGTGGTGGATCTGGGGACCCTTCGACTTTCATAAAACTCAATAGACATACAGGTGGCAGTCTCTGAAGTTCCATCTTTCCCCATTTTGTCACGGGTGGCTGTCCCACCATGTCCCAGGCTTGGCACCTTCCTGGTTTACTCAGCAAGCACTGATGGAACATGTGCTGTGCACCAAGCTTTTCCTAGGTCCTGGGTGGTGGAATGTGGCAAGGAGGGAAGGGGAGGGAACGAGTGAGGTGAGACGTGACCAGTACTGAGGGAGCTAATACCAATACGGCTCCTTACCATGCACAGAGCATGTTCACCCCCCTTTCTCCTAAGGTTCCCAGACAGAAATCTCTGCAGTAGGAGCAGGCATCCCATCTCACAAGTGAGGGCGAAGCCTCGCGCGGAATTTAAGTGCCTCATCCATGGCCACACGGCTTGCAGAATCAGGGCTTTATTACCACCCATGGGATGCCTTGGGGGCGCCCGGCATGGCATTGCTGCTTCAGCCAACCCTTCCTTCCACTCCTTTCCCTCTGTTTCATTCTCATATGCAACTTAACCTCTCCGTGCCTCACTGTCCCCATCTGTAAGATGGGGAAAACAATCGTGGCTTTATTTTGTAGTGAAGATTTAATAAATACATACATGTAAAGATACTTAGGAAAGTACTCGACACATAGTAATTACTTAACAAACATTAGGTACCAGCAGTTAGTTGCTACCAATAGTTAATTGCTGGTATTATTGTTACCGCTACTACTGTGATGCTTACACAGTAAATAAAAACAAGTATAAAGAAATATGCAAATATATGCAAATGAGCACAAGCGCTTGCTTATTATTATTTTATAATGAAAGTGGTGAATGATGGGGGGCAAAAAGTGATAGAAAACAACTTTTCCCAAACTTGGCTGTTTTTGATACACATCCCTAACATTTCATGTTTCAGTAGTTAAGGCCACCGGAGGGATCAGAATATGGACTAAATCCTCAAGGAATTCCCAACTGGGAAAGACGGGGAGACAGACACGGAGGTGGTCGGGTTAGAACGAGGCAGGGGCTGCAACTGCTACGCGGACGGGAGGGGGAAGAGAGCCAGCCAGCACAGTCATGTAATTTAATTCTCATAACGGGCACAAGCAGTAAGTGCTGTTAGCCCCATTTTTACAATTCAGGAAATAGAGACTCAAGTTTAAGCAACTTGCTGAAGTCACAAAGTGGAAAGGAATTTTAACACAGATCTTTTACTCCAGGACCTATGCTTTTTCTACCTTGGGAGAGCAGCTTTCAATTTTTCACCTCTCTGAACTCCTGGAGCACCAGCATCTCTGTAATCTACTCACGCACGCAGCATGTACTGCATTATTTGCACACCTGAGTGGTCCCTACCTCCAGGCTAGAAGGTCCTTGAAGGCAGGGTCAGTGCCCTAGTCACTTTTATATTTCCCACCTGCCTAACACGTTGCCTTGTACCTGGTGAGTATCTACTGAATGACTTGGTGGACAGGAGAGCTTCCGCAATGTGCAAGACCGAACAGAAAGCAAGGACTTCCATAAGCAAAGGCTGCTCAGTGTATAGAATCTTCTGGAAGTCCAAGGAGCTACATATTCCCACCCTTGGTTGTAGGTGATCCTCTCAAGCATGCATCCCTTACTGAAGCTGGGCTGCTCAGAAAATCTTACTAATTTGGTACTGAGACTAGGTCTAGGAGATTCAGTCTGGGCTGTTCTCTTAGATGCAAGCGGTGTAAACTCAGGAGCTGTGGGCTGGTCATCTTCTGTCAGAGAGAAGGATGAAGCAGACATTCAGAAATAAGACATCCTCACAGCCTGGTGGAGAAGTCACTAGATTTCTGCAGGGTGGCACATCATGGAAGGAGCCTACTTGGTCTTTGGAGCCATATTGCTTAGGTCCAAGTCTTGTTTCTCCTTATAATCAATGTGATCACAGGGAAATGGTTTACCCACCCCATGCCTCAGTTTGTGAAATAAAGATGATAGTACCTTCCTCAGGACCCCATGACATGTGCTTCGGTACAGTGCTGGATGAATAATACATCCTCAAAGAATTGTAGCTATCATTTTAAGGTTGTGCCTTCGCTTGATTCTGCTGGGTTTTCCATTTGTATGTTTCTGGCATCTTGGACACTTTTCCTTCCTCATTTCAGAACTCTCAGAGGTCCAATTGCTACTTGCAACGCAAAGCAAATCAAAGCCTGCTCCGTTGCTGGCAGAGAGACCTGTCTCTTCAGCAGTGTCTGCCTGGGCATATTTATCAGCTGCCAGCCAGAAACACACACCTGCCTTTTAATAAGGGACATCCCAGGTCCCAGCACATTTCAAAGCATGGACTCTTCTCTTCTCCCATGGAGAAGGGGCTGTGCTTGTTTGCTGTCTTTGATCCTTGGGGCTTCTTATTAATTTGGTCCAGGGCTGGGGGTATTAATGTCCTCCCGTTGTCAAGCACATTCTCCAAAGTCATGAATAATCATGTTGTCATGCCTGTGTGGCTGAAAATACAAAAGGTGCAATTTATGCAAGTTTTAAAGTTACTTTTTCAAAAGAGTTCGACCAATGAAGCTGTCAGGCTGTCAGAATGCAAGCACCAAACTAGAACCTTCGCTGTTACTTATGAATTTGCAAAGGACTTTAGCACATTTTTAATTGGAGTCTTCTCCCCTCCCCCAGCCTGCAAACCAATCTGGCTATTCCGTTCCGTGAGTGGGCTGGTAATATAGAGCTGGCTTGGTGGGAGGGGTGGGTGGAAACCTTGTTTCATTCAAGGCCATCTTCTAGGCTCAAGGCCACTGGCCAGAGCCCAGTTTTTTCAGATGATGAATAATTTTTTTTTAAAGGGAAAGATGAAGAAAGAAAGGATGCTAGCCAGCCAAGGTGCATGTCAAGGTTCTTAATGCATATACCTTACATTTTCGCAGTACTTCTCCAAGCACTTACTTGTAACCCAAATCATTTGCCCCTCCCAACAGTGGTTTATTCCCATCCTCTTACAGATGAGTAAGCAGGTTCCCAGGCCTCGGGGGGACCCTTGTTCCCCATACCTCCTGGCTCACAAGGAGGGGCACTTCCCAGAGAAATGCTTCTGGCCCTTCTGTCCTTGTCTCACTCCTCCCCAAGGAAGACGGGGCTCACTGCTCTGATGGGTGACTTTGAGACAAAGAGCTGGGCCTGTGAAGCTCAGTGCCCTACTCTCTGCATACACTCTGGTTTGTTCTCTTGGCCACGCTGGGACTTGAGTGGTTAAGTCTTGTCCCCTCTGAGGTCAGGCCCGCGGTTCAGGAAGATAAGTCCAATTTGGGGTGACGGGGTGGGCCATGTTCTCAAATTCACTTTGTAGTATACCGTAGCCACATCTTTCAACACAGTTTTCATCATTAATAAAGCTGACATGTTGGTTTCCACCTGGCTCCTGGTCTCTCTCTTACTTAATTTGAATCACGCAGGGTGCAAGAGGACGGGTAGGGAATGTTATTTATTAGTCCCCTCCAACACCAATAAGAATCAAATCCAAGATTACATAGTAAATAGCAAGGCTGTTCTTTTATTTATTCCACACATATTTGTTTGATATCTACTATGTGTCAGGGCATAGGTTTTAAATAAAGAGTCCTCACCAGGCATGTATTTTAATGATGAAGAAACGCATTCAACAATTAAATGCGCAATTACACAATAATAAGGTCTAAGCAGAGAAATACAGGATGCGAGGAGAATGTATAACAGGTGCCTGACATAGTCTTGTCTGGAAGTTGAAGGTTGTTTTCTCTGAGCAAGTGACATTTAAACTGGGCTCTGAGGGATTTGCAGGGGAGGCTGAGCCAAGTATGAATGCGGAGAGGGGTGAAGGATGATCCCAGCGCAGAGCCCTGAAAGGAGGGAGGTGTGGCTGAAACAGAGAAATGGAAGGGGAATGGGACCTGTTGCAAGATAGAGCTGGTGAGGCGGGCCGATTGTGCAAGATCCTGTGGGCCAGATTTTTGAAAGGCTCTATGACAGAGTGAGATGCGCTGAGATTTGGGTTTCACAAAGATCATTTTAGCTGTTGTGTGGAAAACGCATCAGACTAGAGCAAAAACAGAAGCTGGGAGCCTAGTTAGGAGGTCGTTACCCTAATGCAAATATGCCATTAGTGACAGGGACACATTTTGCTGCAGTGGACCAGTTTAGGTGTCTTACTTTGGGTTGCCTCCCCTCCCCCGCTCCAGCAAACCCCGACATTGCAGTACAGTAATTCACGTGGGAGGTGATTATAGGAAACGCCAGTAGGGGAAGGGGATGGTGAGATAGGAAAGAGAAAGCATGCTTTAACCGCATTGCTCATGAGCAATCAAGCTACGGTGGGAGAGTGGAGCTTGATCTTGCTGGGACGCAGGCCTTACAGCACACTGACCGGGAGAAACAGGATGCAGGCTACAAATGCAATTTTGTAGCAGCCACATGGAAAAGAGCAGAAGGAAACAGGTGAAATTAGTTTTGAGACTATATATTGCTTATCTCAGCATATCCCAAAGACGATCATTTCAATAGGTAGTCAAACTAAAAATTATTAATGAGATATTTTACATGCATTCGTTTATACAAAGCCTCTCAAATCCAGTGTGTATTTAACGCAGCACATCTCAGTTTCAGCACCAAAGTTTCCTGTAAATACTTGATCTGTTTAGGTTTCATAAAATTTATAGTTAAAAAGTAGTCACATACCTAAGTTGTACTAATAAACTTAAAAGTGTTCCAATGACTGAATCTAGTATCAGATTTTAAATTGAAATTAGTTGACGTTAAGTAAAATTAGAATTTTAGTTATTTGCACTAGCCCCATATCAAGTGCTTGCTAGTCACGTGTGGCTGGTGCCTACCGTATTGGACAGCTTAGCCTTAGAGGGTCCCCTCTGTGGGCTGGGACAGAGGACTCGGGATATTTATACACCAACTGCAGTCATTGGATGAGGACCCTGCTGGTGCTCCAGGCCTGCTGCGCTTGGGCAGAGGGGACTCTGGCAGCCAGAGGAAGCTCTAGGCAGTTGCAGTTGGGTGGTCATGGACCCCAATGTAAATAAAACCCAAGGGGAAAAAATAACTGCTGCGGGAGAATTCATGTTGGAAACAGTTTACAGGATGTGTGAAATGAGAAAAAAAGAAAAAAAGAGAAATCAAGTATGATTTGTAGGTTTCTGGCTTAAAATTGAGTGTTTAGTAGTAGCATTTATTGAAATGGGGAAGATGGAAGGAGGCCTTGGTTTTGGATTAATTTGGTTTCGCACATTTGAGTTTGGAGTTTCTGTAAAATATCCAAGGGAGATATTGAGTTGGCTTTAGGATAGATTGACCGAGATATCAGGAAAGATTTCAGGACAGTTTAGAGCTTGAGTAACAAAAATAACATATACAGTTGATCTTTGAACGGCACTGGTTTGAACTGCACAAGTCCACTTACACATGGATGTTTTTCAACAAAATGTTGATCAGAATTACAGTATGTGTGGGATGCAAAACCTACATATGTGGAGGGCCTACTTTTCCTAACTGTGGTTTCTCTGGGGTCGACTGAGGGTCTTGAATATGCACGAATTTGGGTATCCTCCGCGTAGACTGAGGGATGCCTGTAACGGGAATGACTGATCAGCTATGTGCACAGTCATCTTAAATATTATAGAATAGCTTCCGGGCTAAGCATGACATAAAACAGCGGCCACATTGCAGACATTAACACGTGTAAAGAAAGAATGTGGTTGCAGTGAAAGGTTCCCCTTCTCCCTGGCTGATAGGAAAGATCCTTCAGGATGCATGCTCCTCTGTGCTCCGAGCCCACGCTCCTCCTCGAGCACCTGCTGTTTGCAAGTGATAGCAGAGAGAGCGGTCTTGGGGAACGGACGTAGCCTTTGTAAAGAGAGCTCCCATTCTACGTGAAAACAGCAGCCTTCAGATTCATGCTGCCTTCTTCTGGGTACTTGCTCACCTTGGCTGGTCTTTCTGGGACCCATCGACTCTGAGTGTTGTGCCGTGGGATGAGGCCAGTGTCAGGCACACAGGAGGCTCCCCCCAGACTCATCTGATGGACCAGAGAAGCACAGAGGCACAGCCCACAGGCCTTCAGACCTCGCACTTTGTGGACATCAACTGTGGCCATCTGGCCTTGCTTGTGGGCTGGTTCAGGGGCATGAATCATCGCACGGACACTTCGAGGACAGCTTTCTAAGGATAAGGCCACTGGATAGGCGACCCAGACGATGAGGTCTTATAGGATTTCACAGCTGGTTAGGAAGTTTTGTTCCATCAGTTTAGACAAGATTGCAGAAAACACACCCGACCACCTGATAGCTGTAAAATCACATCTAACACGTTTTCACGGAGGAAATAATCCTGTGCTCAGTCATTTGCTCAACTCAAAATTATAAAGCATCTACATTTCCCTAGGCACTGGGGGAGGCATGGCGCCCCACAGGTCTCGTAGGGCACCATTCCTGCTCCCGAGACAATCAGAGTAGAGTGTGCCAGAGGGTTCAATGCACGGAGAGGATCACAGAAATGAGACCTGTAGCTTGGGCTGTGCAGGGAGGAGGAGGGGGGGAAGTTTTCCAGGAGAAATCAACTTCTGAGATGAAGCTGCTGAGGGAGCAGAAACACTGAAGCCTCATGATCCCAGGGCCAAAAATTGAAAGGGGCTTCTGGGAGTCATAGCACCCAGGCTCCTTCCTCCCGAAAGGCCCTGGCCTCCATCAGTCGGCTGAATTGGGCACCTTTTTGTATCTATAGCAAAGATCAAGACAGAGTTTGTGGCAGAAGTCCAGGGCCTGGGGATTGAGGGGAAATAGAAAACGAACAGTGAGGGGGTCGGAGCCAGGGAGGGGCATTCCAGGGCTTACTGGGGTGGGTATTTGGGGGCTTGTAGGTTACAGGCACTGTTTTCCGTTTTCCAAAAATGGGAGGGAGAGAAGCACCTTGAGTGGCAGCCCTGTGGAGGGGCTTGGCGTCTCGTGGCCTGGCCCCCCCGTTCCAGTCTAAACCTTTCCGGACAGGATTCTGGTCACACGTCATCAGGCTGCAGATGAACAGTGTGAATGCTTTGCCTTGCTTTTCATTTTTTTAATGTAATCATTTTCCCCCTAGAATGATTCATTACAAATTCTGCATCCATGTGATACATTAATATTGATTAAGAAACAGGTGCTCTCAGATTCAATTAGCAAAACTGCAATTATTCACAGAGGGTTACGCTGGAAAATTGGGGGAAAATATGCAGGTGTGCAAATGAGCCCACTCTGAAGGTGCCGTAGCAGGGCTTGAAAAATGCGTCCCCTCCAGCAAATGCTTTCCTGGAATTTCCATTTGTGTGGGTGACAAATGGACTCGACATTTCAACCCAACAGTGGTGAGGAACCTCTGCGGCTTAGGAGCCAGCGGAGCTTCGTATTTGGAGTCAGACTCCTAAGTCAGGATTCCCGAACTTGCCTGTTGAACTGCTTAGGGTGGTTGTGGAACACCCAGATTCCTTGGCCCCACTCCAAGTGATTAAGGAAGAATCCAGAAATCTGTATCTTAGACAGTAACTCATGTGACTCCTGTCATAGACCAGTTTGGGGGGTGTGCTCGGGGTGAAGGCTGCAGCTGACGGGGGCTGTGAAATGCCACTCGTGGGGATGGATGATGGAGGGACACTGCAGTGACATTTGCTACCCCTTTCTGGTTTGGCTTTGCCGTGTCTAGTGTCCCAAAGATTGCATCTCTCCCTGTGGATGCTGAGTGAGTAGTGCTCTAATCCAGTAAGCATGACAACAAGAAGGGGAATCATCCTTTGCCAATTAATACTTTCTTATAAAAAACAGAGAGAGGCCAGATACAGTGGCTCATGCCTGTAATCCCAGCACTTTGGGAAGCTGAGGCTGGAGGATTGCTTGAGGTCAGGAGTTTGAGACCAGCCTGGACAACATAGTATGACCCCATCTCTATGGCAAACAAAAACATTAGCTGGGCATGTTGGTGTGGGGCTGTACTCTTAGCTACTCGGGAGGCTGAGGAAGGAGGATCCCTTGAGCTCTGGAGTTCCAGGTTGCACTGAGCTATGGTCACACCACGCAGTCTAGCCTGGACAACAGAGCAAGACCCTATCTCGAAAATAAAAAAAAGGTCAGATGAATT
>CAUYSK010099446.1:0-54685 GCA_963575035.1 Avahi laniger
CAGCCATACAAAGTAGCTACAATCCTGTGCTTGTCAGAGAGACTATATTAAAATTCACTGCTATTCAGTACACAACAATTGTCAAAACTAGATGGAGACAAATTATCTTAGTCAGTTCAGGCTGCTATAACAAATATACCATGAACTGGGTGGCTCAGGCAGCAAACAATTTTTTCTCACAGTTCTGGAAGCTGGGAAGTCCAAGATCAGGTGATGGCAGATCTGGTGTCTGGTGAGGGCACCATTTCCATCTTTGCAGAGAGCTGTCTTCTTGCTGTGTCCTCCCATACTCCCAAGCTCTCTTGTGTCTATTCTCGTAAAGGCACTAATCTCATCTATGAGGGCCCCACCCTCATAACCTAATCACCTTTCAAAGGTCCCACCTCCTAATACCATCACGTTGGGAAGTAGGGTTTCAACACATGAATTTTGGGGAGGCCAAAAACATTCAGTCCATAACAGAAATTATACATCTCAAGGACTCCCTGAAAGGTATGAAGTTCTCCCAGACCTCAAAGAGTTTCTAAAATCTGCCCTTGGATGATGACAGATCTCTGGAGAACTCCATGTCTAAGTCTGACTTATTTTGGCCCCTACAGATGTACTTTTGCTTTACTGCACTTTGGCCATATTCTGCCATCTTGCTCTGTGAAATATTAAAACAGCCCAGCAAACCTTTTGTTTGCACTTACTGTGCAATGTAATTAAAGATGTTGTTCACCGTATTGTGCAATGTTCTCTTTATGTGGCTCCTGGGGATATTATCTCTCTAGTATCTTTGCCAGAAATAGCTATGATCCTTCCAAGCAATTATTTTGTTTTTGTCTTAAGGACATAAGAAACCATTTAAGTTCTCTTTCTACATTGGCTGACAGAAAGCCCAGAGTGAAATCTGTGACCCACCATTGGTAAATACACAGGATGGCATAGAATGCAGTTAGAGCCCTTGATGTTACTTCTGTCTTCATCATATTTTCTTACCCTCCATTTGCACTTAAATTTTCTCATTTGCTTTCTTATTGTATATGCCTTTTTTGATTGACTTCATTCCTTCTTGGAGTTAGGGGAAATAAATAAGCCCAGCCTGGCCTGGCACTGGTAGATGAGACAAAGGCTTCCTATAGGGGGGCAATCGCTTGCTTTTTTGAAGACAAGAAAAAGGAAGAGGAGAGGTTCGGGTGCTCAGGAGAGGCTGCCAGTCACAGTAGCAGTGGCTGCCTCACATTTTGGCCACACGCAGGAACTCAATAGACATCCTATGTGACAAGACATCTGGGATCTACTATACACACTTTCAGTGCGAACGCTGAATTTCCACACCTTTAATTGGACATTCTCATCTATCAGAACTAAAAGACTCAAGAGTATCCCAAAGTTAGTCAAAGAAACATTTACTGAACGCCTTCTCTGTCCCACTGACTTACTCCATGCACATACAGCCACATTAAAGGGCCAGCATCAGTTTCAATGTAAATGGCAGACATTGATGAATGCCTTGCCCGCTCGGCATTCATCTCCGCCAGTGCCATGAAAGGTCACAAGTGCAGGGCTCGACTGACCTTCAGCATTTCCTTTATGCTCTGGATCTTGTGAGCCTCACTGGGAATTTGGATCTGGATTTGCATTTGGACAGCAAAATTAGTGCATTTTGCAAAGATTACTGGGTTGCATTATTTTCATATCTTTTGCAGTGTGATCATGAGTGTGACTCTTTTGTTCCTAAGGGCAGGTCACCCGAGACCCACTTGAACTGTGCATTTAAACTGCTGGCAGTAATGATGTCTCTGGCAAGTCTAAGCCATCCTTCATGGCAAACTGTTTCCTCAACTGTCTTTTCATCAAGGTGGAAATGCCACCATGCTCCTCGCAGTCTGCTGTGTTAACTGTTTCACTCACATGGTTAGAAATCCAAACTCCCCATCCTCCCATGTACACGTAGACACACACATGCACGTGCATACACACACATACTCACACACCCAACCTGCCCAGTTTAATGTCAGAAAAAAAAAAGCCCTGGCTTCAGCCCAATGTGATAATGCTAGAGCTGCATAGAAGAATGAGGAAGGAGAAAATTGGAAATAAACTGATATTTTTGAGGTACATCATTTAACCAGTTTTGCTAATCTCAAATGAAAATCCTCCTTTATGCCTCTTCCGTGTGTAACCTATTTCTGAAAACTGTCTTACTTCCTCCATTGGAAGAGAGTTTCTTTCTAAATTGTATCATTAACTTACAACCAGCCAGTGTTAGCATGTCACTGTGGTGGGGTGAGATGGTCCCCTCAGTGGAGCCTAGTGCCTGCAGCCCTAGGGTCCCGGTGGGCAAAGCAGTCAGGAGACGATGGTCACTGCTCACGCTGGATGCCCCAGAGCATCAGCCTGAGTTGCCCACTGTTTACAATCCAGCCGTGCATTTCTGTACATCTTCACCAAAGGGAAGAAAAGTTTTATGTTATAGAATGAACTAAGAGACCCTTGAAATGTTTTAAAAAGAATGCTTTCAGCCAAGGCCCAAAGCATTGAGGTCTTGGAGAAAGACAAATGGAATTCTGAGATCTGGGATCAGCTCTTCACTGACTCCCTTTTTATGTTATACAAGCTGTTTGGTTTCCCCCTTACTGCTCTGGACTCCTATTTCACAGACTGTTATCCTAATAGCTGTGAATGTGCATTATTATGTGAAGGTTGTAGTTTTCCATTGCTGATGTACTGTGACCATCTCACTTATGGCTCTACAGAGAGGCTTAGTCCAAATATAGCCTTTCTTTATCTGCTGCCATATATAATGGAACGCAGTATATTGCATCTACTATGGATTTTCTCAACAGAGTATCTGTTGCCTATGTATACAGTGAGCTGGATAAGAATTCTTTCATTTGTCCATTCAATCATTGCACCAACAACTTTGTTAGCACCTAGTAACTACCAGACACTGTCAATAATGATAAGTGATCCCAGAAAAAGTAAATGGTGAATGTGGGTGAGAGTGGGTGTAGTGAAAGTTTTTATGTTCCAATTAAGTCTCAAAAGGCATATAGAAAGATTCAAAGAGTTATTCTTTTGACCATGACTGAGTAACCAGCACCGAAATATCCTTCCTGTCATAAACAATTATAAAACTGGAATATTATATTAATCAATTCTTATCACATATTGGACAGCAGGCAGTGCAAGGCTCCTCTCATTGAAAGAAAAGTAAGCTTCAGAATTGCCTCCACTTTCTGCCTAGAGTTGCTTTCTTGTCTGCAATACAGAAAGGTAAAGCCCAAACAGAGCACTGCAGTCTTGTTAACTAGAGGGACAGAATCAGAGTACTGGGTGGCTGTGGTAGCTAGACTTTGTGGGTCAGAGAACCAGAGAGGAGTGAATTACACAAAGAGGAAGCTGCAGAAATCTATATGGAGATCCCCTTTAGCAACTGGGTGAATACTAACCTGATGTTTCAGAGGCACACCGTGATAGAGAACGGTAACGGGGATATGTGATATAAGTAAAGATTATGTGGGCTGCACAGTGCTGGGAGATGTAGACGCTTCAATCAACCAGTAGAAGGACCTTGCTGAACATCCCAGGAATTCAACTGAGACCCCAGAGGAACCAAGCTTTAGGAGTAGAGATGTTATGTTATCACCTTAGAACAAGGACTACTCCGGACCTTCCCGGCCAAAGACTTAAAACAAGTTTCAAAAGGATCAAGCTGACAAGTTGAGGGGCAAATAAATTAACTGCTTGACAGAACATAAGTATTTTAAAGAAAGACAAAAAAAGTCAAGACTGTCAAAACTATAATATTAATAATATCCAGCATTATAATAAGAATTTCTAGATATGCAAAGAAGTGGAAAAAAGTGACCATAACCAGGGAAACAAAACATAAATAGAAACACACCCAAAGATTTTGGAGTTAACAGACAAGAAATTTCAAAAAGATATTAATATGTTTAGGAATTCAAAGGAAAAATGATCATAATGAATGAACTGATGTTAGTAGAGAGGAAAAGTTCACCAAAAATTGAAATTTTAGAACTGAAAAAAAAATACAGTGTCTGAAATGCAAAATTCAGTGAATGGAATTAACAGAAGAGAACAATGAAGTCAAAGACCACAGAGACTATGCAAACTGATGCAAATAATAAAAAGGCTAAAGAAAGCTAGTATGGACCAAGTGACCTGTGCAACAATATCAAATATTCTAACATTTGTGTAATTGGAGTCCCTAAAGGAGAAGTGAGAAATGGTAGCAGAAAATCAACTGAAGAAATATTTTCCAAAAATTTTAAAAATTTAATGAAAAATATCAAGCCATAGATCCCAGGAGCACAACACATCCCAGGCAAGGTAAACACAGAGACAACCAAATCTAAGCATATAATAATCAAATTTCTGAAAATTAAAAGTAAAGAAAAATTATAGGAGCATATGAGATTTTTATCATTTTATCAAGAGCATGAGACAGTTTGAAAACACACATATGTTATATCCAGGGAAACAATAGTGTGGGTGTCACTGACTTCTCATAAGAAACAATGCAAGCCAGAAAACGGTGGAATGATACTTTTTAAGCACTTAAAGAAAAAACAGAAATGAAAATTGTCAACCCATAATTTCACACCTAAGGAAAATATTCTTCAAAAATGAAGGCAAAATTGAAATATTTTTAGACAAACAAAAGCTGAGATAATCACCAACTGACCTGTACTATAAGAAAAATTAAAGAAAGTTCTTCAAGCTGAAGGAAAATGATAGACCAAAAAACTGATTCTACGTGAAAGAATGAAGATTGCTAGAAATGGCAAATATGTGAGCAAAGATATTTTTCTTTCTAAAATCTTTTAAAAATTGTTTAAAGCAAAGAAATAATAACAATGTATTGAATCGTTTAAATTATATGTTAAAGTAAAACATTTGACAATTATACAAAAAACATGAGAGGGTAAATAAACATTGTAATGGTCTTACATTATAAGGGGAGTGGTATGAAATTAATTCATGGTAGATTGTAATAAGGTAAAAATGCACATTATAATCCCTAGAGAAACTACACAAAAATAAAACAAAAAAAAGAGTTATGGCTAAAAGGCCAATAGAGGATAGAAAATAAAGTAATAAAAATTACTCAATCACCTACCCCCCAAAAAAAAGACTAGAAAGAATGCCAAAGGAAAAAAGTGGGAGAAATAAAAGCAGATTGCAAGATGGGAGGCTTACACTCAGTCATATAAATCATAAATTACATGTAAATGGATTAATCATCTTAACGAAAAAGTGAAGATCATCAGACTAGATAAAAAAGCATGTCCTAACTACATGCTGTTTACAAAAGACATGTTTTATATATAAGGATGTGGAGAGCTTTTGGAACTCTAGAACCCATTTTCCTTTTTGCTACTTAAAAATAAAAGGATAGAAAACTGCGTCCCTTATAAACACCAATTATAAGAAAGCTCGATTTGCTGTATTAATACCGGATTTTAAGATGAGCTGTATCACCAAAATAAAGAAGGATATTTTATAATAATAACCAGAGTCAGTTCATCAAGAAGACATAACAGCCCTGAATGTGCATATACCTAATAACAGAGCTACAAGAAACAAAAACTGACAGAATTAAAAGGAAAAAGAAAAATCCACAATTATAGCTGAGCACATCAACACATGCCAGTTACAGTCTCAGTAACTGATAGAAAAAGTACACAAAATATTAGTAAGTATATAGAAAATGTGAATGACACTATCGACTATTTAAACTAATTGACATTTACAGAACACTTTATGTAGCAACAGCAGAATACAGATGTTTTTCAAGAGCACGTGGAACATTTACCAGAATAAGCCATATGCTAAGCTATAAAATGTCTCAATAAATTTCAGTATACTGAAACAATAGTGTTTGTTTCTGATAACACTGGAATTAAACTTAAAAATAATAAAAATTATATCATAAACATTCCCAAATATTTAGAAAATAAGCTATACACTTCTAAACCCATGAATCAAAAAAAAGAAATAACTAGATTAATTACAAAATAATTGAACTGACCTAAAATAAAAAATACAGCACATAAAAAAATATATGGGATGCAACGAAAGCAATTCATAGGGAAAAATTTATAGCTCTAAAAGTTTACATTAGCAAAGAAGAAAGGTTTAAAATCAAGATCTAAGCCAGGGTTTGGCAAACTATGGCTCATGAGCTTAGAATGGCTTTTACATTTTTAAAAAGGAGAGGGGAGCATGACAATCAAAATTAGTTTTTAAAATTATTACTGAAGATTTAACAGTTTAACAAATTTATTTCAAGTAGAGTTGTAACAAAAATGAACTTGCTGTTTGAGCTCCTGTTATAGGGTGTGTCCTATAAGCATAGGCATTTGGATAAATCATTTCATTTAATTACCATCCAAAAAACCAAAGTGAATTTAAGGTTGTAAATTAGTAAAAAAGAGAAGGGAAAGAGGGGAGGAAGAGGAAGATGGGCAGGTGCAACAGAGGTCATATATGGCCCACAAAGCTTAAAATATTTACTTGCTGGCCCTTCACAGAAAAAAATTAGCAACCCCTGACCTAATTTTCAACCTAAGAAACTAGAAAATAATGAAGTTAAAGCCAAAACAAGTAAAAAGAAGAAAATAAAAAAAGATAAGCAAGGGAAACCTATGGACTAGAAAACAGAGAAACAATGGAGGAAAATTAATAAATCAAAGGTTGGTTCTTCAGAAAGATCAATAAAATTGAAAAATCTTTAGACAAATTGATCAAGGGGAAAAAAAGAGATAAAACACAAATTACAAATATCAGAATTAATGAGAAGGCATCACGACAGATCCTACAGATGTTAAAATAACAAGGGAATTTTATAAATTTGACAAGTTAGATGAAATTGGATGACTTAGATGACAAGTTAGATGAATTCATTGAAAAATACAGCTTTCCAAATCTGACACCAGAAGAAATAGAAAATCTGAATTGATCTACATCTGCTAAAAACATTGAATTCCTACTGAAAACAAAACTCTGGCTACAAAGAAAACTCCAGAATCACGTGGCTTTATTGTGGAATTCTATTAAACATTTAAGCAAGAATTATTACTAATCTTACTTAAACTCTTTCAGAAAATAGAAGAAGAAAAGACACTTCCCAATTCATTTTATGAGGCCCACATAAACTGAGTTTTCAATATATAAATCAGACATGGACATCACAAGAAAACAAGTCTACAGACCAATGTACCTTGTAAATATATAGGCAAAAACTCTCAACAAGGTATTTGAAAACCAAATCCAGTAATATATAAACCTATGATGTTGATCTAGTAATGAAAAGTCGGTTTAATAAGTGAAAATTAATCAATATGATTCACCACAGTAACAGAATAAATGAGAAAAATCATTATCCTTTTGATAGGTACAGTAAAATCATTTGCTAAAATTGAATTCTGATTGTAACACATATTTTTAGAAATCTAGGAATAAAAGAAAAATTCCTTCTATTGATGGAGAGCAATTATAAAGAACCTACAGCTGATGTCTTACTTAATGGTAAAAGACTGACTACTTTCCCTCTTCAGGAACAAGGCAAGGATGGCAACTCCCGCCACTCTGTTCAGCAGTGTGCAGGAGGTTCCAGCTGTGCAATGAGGGGCCAAAAAGATAACAAAATCAAAAATAGTCTTTAAACTCCTCAAAAGTGTTGCCTACATTCACTGTTCTGCTTTTCTCCCATTCTTCCTTGAATTCACTCCCATCAGACTGCCCCTCCCCCATCCACCGTTCCATCACAACTTCTCTTGCAAAGATCACCGTACACCTCCATATTGTCGAATCTAACAGTTAATTCTTCATGCAATTTGACCTATAAGCATCACTTGACATAACAGATGTTCCCTCTTCCTTTAAACTTTTTTTTCACTTGCTGTTTTGAACTTTCTGGGTTTTTTTTTTTTTTTTGAATTCATTTGTCACTTCTGCTGAATCACTTCGTTGGTATCTCTTCACCTGCCCAACCTCTAAATGTTGGAATTCTGAGAGCTCAGTTCTTAAACCTCTTCTCCATGCTTTCTGTACTCTCTCCCTAAATGGCTTGAAATAGCCCATAGACACTAATAATTCTCCCAGATTTTATAAATCTCCAGCCAGAACTTTTCCCCTGTGCTCCAGATTCCTTAACCCAACTGCTTCCTCGACATCTGACATCTCCGACATCTCCTTTGGATCAATGATGTGCACGTAAAGCTTAACATATACAAAAGGAAATCCCAGACCTTCCCTCTACCCAAACCCAAAGGCTGCTTCTGCAGTCTTCCCCTCCTCTGCAAATAGTAATTCCATTCTTCATCCTGCTCAGGACAGACCTTAGCATCATGCTTCACTCATCTTTTCACTATTCCATATCTAAATTGGTCAGCAAATCCTATCAGACTGCCTTCAGATATATACAGAATATAATGATTTCTCACTGCTTCCTCTGACCACCCAGGTCTTAATTGATTTTCTTTCTGATTGGGGTTAACTAACAGCCCCACAACTGATGCTCTGGCTCCACTTTTGTTCCCTCTACGGTTCATTCTCTGGGCAACAGCCAGAATGGTTTCCTAAGACATAAGTCAGACCACATTTTCCCTCAGCTCAAACCATTCCCCTGTTCCTCCAGCGCATTCCGAGTAGGGTCTGCCCCTGGTTACCTCTCCGCTTCGTCTCCTGCCACTTTCCCACTCGTGCCCTCCACTGTAGACCTCCTTGCTGCTCTGGGCACATGACAAGCATGCTCCCATCCCAAGATGCTCCTTCCCCAAGATGCTGCCACCCCAAGGCCTCTCAGTGATCGGCACAGAATGCACCCCACCTCCTTAGGTCTCTACTCAGACATCCCCAGGGAGGCCTTCTCTGACACCCCTATTTAAAATAGCTGTCCCCACCCTGGTGTCTAATCCTGTATTCATTTGTCTGTCTTCTCTGCCATAAACCTATAAGCTACACAAGGACAGGGATTTTATATCTTTTTAAATTGCTATATTCTCAGTACATAGAAAAGTGTCTGGCGCATAGTCACTCATTCCTTGGTGAATGAATGAATTTATTAATTTATTAATTTACTGAATTTCTATCTGTCAGGCACTGCCCTTATGTAGCTCAGAATCTAGTAGAAGCAGTAGTAATAACTACCATTTCTGAGTGGTTACTAATCACTTTGTAGGTGCCATTTTCTTCAATCCTTACAATGGCCCATTTAACAGATGAGAAAACAAGCTTGATCCAGGTAAGTAGCTAGTATATACCACCTTCTCTCAAAACCTCTTTGTTAACTACTGCTTCTCACTGAAATAACATTCTTCCGTGTTAACATGTAAATGATATCTCCATAAAATTTTGTCAATAGTTTAAGTATATTTAAATAGTGAATCTCAACAAATAATTCCTTGACGAGGCCCGCAGTGAGGCAAGCATCTCTGGAAATGGAATTTCTTGGGGGCCTCTCACAGCTACCTTCTTTTCTGCTACTGCTTGCTCCTCCTGTCTTTTCTCTCCTTCTCTACTCCACTCTGAATGACCATTTTATTTATTTTGTGTCTGCCTTTCTTTCTGCTATTCCTAAGCTGTCCCGTGGCTCTGTCCTCTGGAACTCTGCTTTCATCCATCTCTTCGATTTCCTCTTTTGTCTTTTTTTGCCCTTCTGTCAATGGGGCAAAATAGGAATCACCTGTCTCAAAAAATATACACACACCACCACCACCACCACCACCAGCAACAGTAAATGTTGCATCAACCCTGCTGTCCCTTCTAGTGTCTTTCTTATTTCTGCTTTTCTCTTCACTGTGACTCATAGTTCTTAGCACCTGTTGACTCCTGTTTTGTCACTACCAGTTCATTCGTTATCTTCTTGTCCTCACGGGACAGTCCATTTCCCTCTTGAACTCCCAGTTGTTAAATGGCCTTCCTCATGATAAACTCCATGCCCTGAGACTTCTTCCTGTTAGTCACCATGACGCCCTCCGGGACTACAGAGAATATCTGTTCACACTTCCACGTGGAACTCTTCAGAGAGTTGCTGAAGGAAACCATAGTTTCCACTCCAGACTTCTTTTTTGCAAAGTAAAAGCCCCTGGATCTTTTAAGTCATTATTCAGACATAGAATTTTAACTTTTCTAAAACCCTTTAGTTTCTTAATGTGTAATTAATAATCTTTATAGTCTCGAGTCAGTACTAATCTACATTTTTTAATGGAAAAAAGATTTAAAAAGTGCAACTTGCTCAGATTCTCTAGCTTTATTTCATTTTTTTAGGGACCCTGTATGTGTGGCATCGACGGGCATGAAAGGTATTTTCCTGTGGAAGTTGTCCCTTTGTTTTCAAGCTGTCTAGATGACATGCAGTGTTTAAGCATCCTACTTTGGATTCATAGGAAATGAAATTATCAAAGTACTTGCTGACGGTGGCAGTACACATTCATAAATGGCGGAGCTGAGTTTTTGATGCTACGTGCAGGACAGTCCCTTCGTTCCTATTAATTGTCAGCGTATGAGATTCTGTCCACCACCCCAGTCTGCTAAGATACGTTTCGATCATGATTCTGCAGGCAAGGCCGTACCAGTAACCTCACGTCACTAGTATCCTGTGTCTGTTTCCCTTCTAGTCATTGATGAAAATGTTGAGTAAGGTATGGTGTTCTGTTTTCAAAGGTTGTTGACACCCACCATCTTATCATGTTTCTGGAATTAAGTCCTTTGGAAGTGTACCCAGTTCGCACCACATCCTGATCTCTGTGGTGTGGGGTTTGCTGGGGTACCCTGCAGCTTGGCAGCAGGACCCCTGGCAGGGCACCCTTCCTGATAACACTTCAGCACGCACCCAGCTGCTCTCAGACATCCCCACCTGCCACCTTTCTTCGCCCCCATCTGTCAGTTATGACCTGCAGGTCAAGGCTGTGCCCATCCTGAATTTCAGCCATTAATGTCCGTGCCCACCATGAGAGCATGCCTCCCCTAACACAAAAAACCAGGAGGACACGAGAATCAGACCGAATGTGAATGAATGAAGAGTTAACAGTTTTGAGAACTGTGACTTCTTTGCAGGGGCTCTCTTTGAACTAAGAACAAACAAATCTGATGTCTAGACTCTCTTCTGCATCTTCCCCTCTCCTGAAGGCAGGGGGAATCCATTCAGAACACCTCTAGGGTGACTTCTCGTCTAACTCCCATCACGTTTGTCCTCGGCCAGGAACCTACTGCCAGCAGAGAGAGGTGGAAGCCATCATGGAAGGTGACGAGGATGACAGAGGTTGCTGCTGCTGCAAACCAGGCCACCTGCCGCACCTGCTGTCCTGCAACGCTGCGTTCCACCTCCGCTGGCTCACCTGGGAAATCACGCGGACACAGTACATCCTGGAGGGCTACAGCATCATAGACAACAACGCGGCCACCATGCTGCAGGTGTTCGACCTCCGCAGGATCCTCATCCGGTACTACGTCAAGGTATCGCTCTGCTTCCCAAACGCTTGTCTAGGAGTCACGCTAGGCTGGCGCAGGAAGCTCCTACAGAGCTTTGCATTACAGAAAGCTAGATTTTAAAGCTTCTCCTCAGCCTCTGAATCAGCAGCCCAGCAGGTTTGGGAACTGCTGCTTTTGTGACAAATCCTAGAGGGCTTTGCTTTAGCCTGAGGTTGGTGCCCCTGAGTCGCACTCTGAGCCCGGGCACTACCAGGCCGTCCATCCTCCTTCCTAGGTCTGCGTCTGCACTGCCACCACAGCACGAGTTGCTCGTAATGATGGTGATGACAAATTTAAACAGCCTAGAAATATTACTAAGCCTCAATGTTTGAGTTATAAGTGTTGAATTAGATGCTTTGCAAATTGTTCGCTTTAGAATCAGAATTATATTTTAAGCTCAAGATGAAAACTCAAAAATATAGCTAAACGATCCAATCAGGATTGGTTATGACAGCCTTTTCTCCTACTCAAGTGGAGACCAATACATTTTTTCAGTTGTCTGCCCAACCTGCGTACTGCCTCCGAAGACGTGCTAGTTTGGAATAAATCTCCCAGAGAACAAGCGGGGCACTGGACCGAGGATGCAGAGTGCTGATCAGGGCTGGGTGTTTTCTGAGGGGACGGAAAGGTGAGGGCAGCGTGGCTGAGGATGTCTCTGCGGTGGGTCCTATGCTGGGAGAGGACTTTGCACGGTGGGATCCCTGGGCAGTCCAAAAAGGGGTCCACATTTTAATGTTCAAAAACAGGAAGCTCATCCGTCTGAGACCACAAAACTCCCTGCCAGCCGAGGCTGAGACAGGTGGCCCGGCAGAAATGAGGAAATACAGAATAAAAAGATAACACGGGCTCCTGAAATTTCAACTAGCTAACAAGCAGGACGTTTGCTTAGGAGTTTGGAATAGCTACTGTGGGGATCCTTCACATCTGCAGTCTCTGCTGAAGCTCCCTGGACACAGAAAATAGACTGTGACAGTCCGAAGGGTAAATGACTCCCGGTTATCATCCCCCAGGTGATCGCAGCATGAAATGTTAGCAAAACCCCTTTCTGCAACAGAGTATTTACAACAGATCTGGCAGTTCGTACCACCTTTGTGCATGCTAGAGAGATGTAAAATGCTCTATCCAAATTTCACACAAAGCTATATGTGTTTTGTCCAACCTAATGAAATTGGGGAAGATTTGGGAAGCAAATCAGGGGGTTATGACCTGTTACCTAAGTTCTAGGCAAATTCAGTGTACAATTGGAGTTAGACTTGGCAGCAGGACATGAAATAATAGTAGCACACACATGTTGGAAATTTATTTCTTTCTTTTCAATTAAAAAAAAAATTTTTAGAGACAGGGTCTTGCTATGTTGCCCAGGCTAGACTCAAACTCCTGAGCTCAAGCGATCCTCCTGCCTCAGCCTCCCTAGTGGCTGGAACTATAGTTGTGAGCCACCATGCTCAGCTAAGAAGCTTATTTCTCTCCCACATGGATCAAGGCTGGTATGGTCGTTCCGCTCCACAAAGTCCTCGGGACCCAGGTTCCTGCCAGCCCCCAGCTCCCCCGTTTTTAGTGTATGCCCCATCTTTGTGTTCCAAGATCTAAGTTCCAGGCTTAAAGGGGAAAAGACAAAGAAAATGAAGACCAATGGGTATGCACCAACAGCCCCTTAAAAGTTTCCTAGAAGTTGCCACAGTATGCTCCTGCTGTATCCTGTCAGCCAGAATGTTATCACATGCCACCAGGGGGTCTGGAAAGTGTACCCTGTACCACGATCCCAGAATGAAACTGTGAGCTTGTGGAAGACAGAGAAGACAGATGACGAATGGTAACTGACCATCTCTGTTGTCTCCCTCATGAAGGAGAAGAAGTGTCCCTTGGGTATCTCCTTTAGTTTTCAGGAGGCAGCAGGACGGGGTGGTTGCAGGAAGGGCTGGATCCAGGGGCTGACTGGTCAAGAGGACTTCCAGGCCCAGGAAGCAGGTGGCCAGGAGGGGGCAGCTGGGCCAGCAGTGTGGGTCTAGACAGGCTGGATAGATGAGCCCTGGAGTTGGGTGGCTCCTTGTTGCCTCAAGAATAGGGCTAGACTCTTCTGTCTGCCATGCAGAGCCCTCCACTGTTGCTTCCAGCTGTGTTTCCCACTCCACTCTCCCCCCACCGCTTCGCGCACACTCTGGGCACACACTCCCTGTGCTCCCCGCCCCCGTGCCCTTGCACGCTGCTCACTCCTCCTGCAGGGACTCTCCCCTCCCTCCCACGTGCCCTCAGCTTCTCTGCCAGCCTCAGCTCCCACGGCAGCTCTTCCTCCCCAGCTGCCTGCACGTCACACCTGGCATTCACCTCCTCTTCCTCTGTAAACCTCTCCTCCTTCATGGCGGCTCCCGAGACAGAGGAGCCACACCTGACTCCTGCTGGAGTCCCCAGAGCTCTGTGTGATGACTGGCATACTGAGGTGCCAGATACATTTTTTTGGACTGAATGAACAAAGGTTCCAGGTAACGTGGATTTGGAGTCTGGACAGAAGAGGTCCGAATCCGGGCAAGGGCCTGAGCACCCTGCTCCAGGCATGAATGGTGAGACCTGGGTTCAGTACTGAGCCACCTCTCTGCCTTTTCGTGACACAGACGTGTGGACAGACCTGACTCACACCGTGGGGGAGGAGGGTGAGGCAGGGGGTGAGGTTGAGAGGCCTTGTCCAGGTCCACCCTCCCTGGCCGAACCCGGAGGTCTCTGGGGCTCCACAACGGGACCATCTTTTTGATGCTTCCAACTTTGGACTGGTAGCTGATAGTCACCTTCCTCCTCTCCTAACTCCTGGAAACGTGCTTCCCAATTCCCTAAATGTTTTCTAAGTTGACACTTTGCCAACTGACAAACAAATCCAGGGTAATGTGCAAATAAATGGAAGAGGGCTCAGGGAGGTCCCCCCGGTACCTGCCTGGTAGTAGTTGGCTTGTGGGAAAACAACACCCTTAACTCTGTTTTCTAAGAAAGGGGAGCGATGGCCAGATGGGCGTTGCAGACGCAGTGGGAGAGGCGGGCAGTGCCGTGATGTGTTCCTAGCACGGCGCCCCTCACCAGGCAGGGCAGCCCCGTGGCGGACCCCTAGCAAGCTGAATAATTGCAGATTCCCAAGTCCCACCCAGAAATTATGATCCATGGCCCCGGGATGGGGCCCAAGGACTTATATTGTTCAATAACTTTCCTGCATGATTTGATACACAACTAGGCTTTGGAACCATCGTAGACTTAATTGGACTCAACAGAAACAAGAACTTTCTTAACTCCAAATCGGTGCTTAGGAGGGGCTGAGACTGTGGCCTCCCAGTGCCCCCCTGGTTAATTCACGGGGCACTGTCGGGCCTATCACGTGAAGTCATCTCTAAATACGGCCATCGGTGCCTTCCTGCCCTTCAGTGAGGGCTGGCTCTGAACTTGCACTCGCGCCTCTGTGCAGCTAGTTCATGGAAATTTCAGGAGGGCTGGCTGGTTATTAGAACAGAAGGAACATTTTGGGGTGAAAACAAATGGCTATTTTCTTCTTGGGCTTCAGTTGCTAGGTGAACAAAGTTGCCTTTATGGCTCTGAATTAAAGTTTCAGGAGTTTGGTTTCATTCTTTTTATTATTTTCTTATTGGACAGGCACATTGAAAAGGAGGAAAAATTTGAAATAATTCCTTTAGACAAAAGGATTTTTTTTTAATCTCCTAATAAACTGGGTCAGTTCCCCCACCCTCTCTGAATGTATTTGACATCATTGCCTTCCTGGCAGGCGACTTGAGGTTTTCCCTGGTGTCACCCCACCTCTCCTCGGTTTATTAGCGCTTAAAACCCTCTTAGCAGTCAAGAAATCAGCTTTCTGCGAGGGCCTGGCCTTCCTGCTGCCATTGTTTCTGGGCAGCTCTTTCAGAAAGGAGATGCGCTTATCGCTTGCCTTGCAGAACGAGGAGTGAACAACCTGGTCTGCCTGCCAGGGCCCCCTTCCTGGAGCACGAGTCGTCTGAGAGAAGACGCTGATCTGCAATTAAAATGAGAACTCAGAAAATCCCTGCTGGAGGAGGCAGATATCCTGCATGAATTCAGGATGGGTCCCACTGTCAACACGGCTCAGGCTCACCCTGTCAGTGCATTCGCCCCACCGCTCATCTGTTTTATGTAGAGCTGTATCCATTTCATCCTGACAGATGCTGAAGGATTTCGCTGTGTCTCCGTGACAAACTGGAGATGGGACACGGCTTGCAGCTGGCTGGGATGGTTCCGCCTTCCCCCGGGGAGAGGTGTTGCTGCTGTCACTGGGGACGCTGGGCGGCAAAGCCGGGGCGAGGTCCTGAAGTCAACACTCAGGGTTTGGCCAGACCTAGAGGAGGAGGATTTAACCGCTGGGATTCAAATCCCCCTTAACTATTCTGACTTCATCGGTCGTGGGTTATTTTCATTCCTCCCCAGAAACGAATGAAAACGTAAACTTTCGTCTTCTGATTTTTGTTTGTTATTCCTATCCGGTACGTGATTAGGACATGCTGGGGGAAAACCAGACCAGATGTTTGCTAGAGCCAGATGTTTACAGACCAAACCAAATTTCTTTTTTCTTTTTTTCCCCCTTTGTAACGCTCAGCTAAGAAGCCGTGCCTGTGGCCACGGGCACAGGTCCTGGGCATCGGGACTCTCTTTTGCTCATAACTTTGGGCTGACTTACTCAAACTGTCTACCGCATCAAGCTTTAATTGATCCAGCCAGCAAGGAGACAAGAGAAAACCCTCCAGATTCAAAATTTATATTTTTGAATATCAGACGCGCACTCTGGTGACCATCACGGACGCAGCCGTGTCCTGCCCGCTAATGCCACTCTGTTCCCTCACCCCTCTGCTCAACCTCTCCTGGGCTGCTGCTTCTGCCTGCCCCCCCCCGAGCCTCATGCTCTTCCTGCTTGCTGGGTAGGTAAGTCACGGATTTCAAGATATGACACTTACGACTACTTCTGGCACATATGTGCCACGGGCCAGGCATGTGCTAAGTTCTTCATATACGTCATCTCATTCTAAACCTCCGAACCACCATGCGAAGTGGGCTTCCTGAGCGTGTCTGTCTCACCCTCCTTCTGCCTGCAGCTTCCATTGACCTCTTCCTCCATCCCTCCCTCTCTCCCTTCCTCCTTGTGTTGAAGGGCTTTCTCGATTTCATGGTTGTCCTGGGGCGCAGTGTTACAGAGATTAGGAGAACAGGCATGCTACTCAATTCTAGATATTGCCTGCAGACTTCATTCCTCCACTTCCTCATTTTGAAGACAGGTCGATGGTGGCGCCTAATAGAAATTACCTCCAAAAGAAGCAAGGCCATAGCCAGGAGCCACACAGATTAGTCTCCCCATAGTCCAGGCTGCCCTCAGTCCTGACAGCAAGAGAAAGGCTAAGTCAGGCGTTTGCAATTGTTTAGCGGAAATCAGAGACCCGTATGTGTGTGTGTGTGTGTGTCTTCCCTCACCTGCTCAAGCTCCTGAAAGACTTGAAACCAGACACCAGTAACCTGAGGCCTTGAGCTCTGGATTCCATTTCCCAGCCAGAGGGAGGGGAGGGCAGGAGCCGGTGGTGGGAGTTCCCCTAGCAAAGGGCTTCTCTCTGCGTAGGCGTCAGTCACCGAAGCCTTTGTTCTGTCCACCTGAGGTTCGCTTACTTCCTGTTTTCTTGCTTGGAGAGAATGTGTTTTTGTAAACAGTGAAGGCCAGCAATTTAGTGCTTGACTCCAAGGGGAGCACGTGTTCCTGCCGCTTTGCATCAAACACCCCTCATCCCTCGCGATTTGCAGCCCTGTTCCGGGGTCCCCTGAGCCTTAGCCCTGAGTGCCACTTCTCTTTTTCTGTTATAATGAGGTTGTCGTGAATGTCGGAAAGGGACTCCTCAGCAGCAGACTTCGATCTGTTGCTGAAGTGCCCCTGTCAGGCTTGGATTTTTATTTTCTCTGTTGCATTTTTCTTCCACATGGCCAGGTGCTAGCCTTGTTGAAGGATGAATTCATTCAAAAACCACAAGATGGCTTTCAATAAAGCTGTGACTTAGAACAGTGAAGCTGGAGGGAGGGAGGCGCTGTCCCCAGTTGGGACTGATAAGTACAGTGTCTGATTAAGGGGGAAACACGGGTCATTTCTGGACAGGTCACAGATGCCCACTGCCTGGGCACTCAAGATTAAGGACATGTGTGTGTTACAGCGATCGTACTCGTTAGCGCTTTCCATAAGAACTGTGTTGTTTTAGTTCATTAAATACTCTTTGGCCGGCGCCCTGGAAGAGGGTCTGTCCCAGTCTCTGTCAGCTAGAGATCAGCCCAGCCTGGCACCCACGAATGCCTGCAGTAACTCAAGCAAAGGGAGCTTTTTTGTTCTTCTCTCAGAAAGGATAGGGCCAGCTGCCATTCTTCCTCATCACAGAAACTCTGTCCTGTTACATTCCGCTACACGATGTTCTCACTTTCCTCTTCCTTACCATAACCCTTGAGAGGACACTTTAGAATGTCTCAAATACGCATCAAACCTAGCAGGAAATACAAATGATACCACATGTCGGGATTTCATGCCTCCTACTTGCCTGAGGTTGGTTTACTTTCTCATATATAATAAGTAAAAAAAACCTCCCTGGCTTTAGAATGGCTTTAAGGGCTCAAAATCCTGCTTTCTCTCTGCAGAGTATAATATACTATATGGTAACATCCCCCAAGCTCCTCTCCTGGATCAAAAATGAATCGCTTCTGAAGTCCCTGCAGCCCTTTGCCAAGTGGCATTACATTGAGCGTGACCTTGCAATGTTCAACATTAACATTGACGACGACTACGTCCCATGTCTCCAGGGGATAACACGAGCTAGCTTCTGCAACGTTTATCTAGAATGGATTCAATATTGCGCACGGAAACGACAGGAGGTAGGTGAGGGACGTGGCGGTTGGGGGCACAGAATGCAAGTTTAAAAAACAAGGAACATTTTTATGTCCATCTCTTTCTTATGTTCTGTGGTAGACTTATAAAATAGAGGAGAGAAAAAGTAATATTTGGGTACATGTTTAAGTGAAGCAAAATTAAATGGAAGAATCAATATACTTTGTCTCCAATGAAGGAGACTTGAGAGCATTTGTCCCTTTATACTGTGCTCAGGGTCAGTGACGTTTTAAGCCTCTACACTGAAGCTTTAAGACATTGGAAACTTCTTTCTTTAAAATTGCATTTTGAGATTTCCATACAAAGTATGTCTGTGCTGAAATCAGGAGGATTTACTGAACACGTTGAATCATGGGCATGCAAATTCTATTTAGCAATCAGATTGTCCAAGTTATTCCTGTCATTATTTTCTTGTGTCATTATTGCTCTTGTGCTGAGAGCACTTCTCGAGGTGAACCCTGCCTCTTAGAAATAAAATTAAAAACAGTGCCAGCTTACAAAAAGAAGAGCAGGAGTCAGAGGAGGAGGAGAAAGGAGAGGGTAGCAAATGTAGGGAATCCTTTGCTTTGCTTCTTAGGATTTGCAAATCTGAGTCAGTGGGTCCAAGTTGGAAACAACTTCCTCAGCAGCTGGTGCAGTATGTGGCGTGTGCTGTAGCACTGTGACTGGCCCAGGTCTGTGACCTTTGTATGAGTAATTAAAAACGTGGCACAACCGACTTTCTTTAGAGAAACCAAGGAGGTGCGCAGATAATCTAACCCATGCTTGGCCTCTGCGGGTGGTTCAGATAATCAAAGAATCTATTGACATCCTTGGCTATGTTGCTGGGATGGCTCTGCTCTTTTCTCAGTTGCTTCATGAAATCATTTCATTTTTCTTGCAAAAGATATTTTGACTTCAAATTTCTCCTGCAGCCCTCCCCACCCTTTTTTTTTAAGCTGACTTTGAATGACCATTTTAATTTAGTTGTTGAGTGTGGACTTACAGTCAATCCAGAGGGCTCCTCATTGCTGGGAGAACAGAAGATTCTCATTTGCACGGGATTTGTGCAGGTTTTCTCTCCCTGCCCGACTGCGCCCCTCCTTTGTGTTGGCCAGCGCCAAGGTGGGCGTTCGTTTGACTGGAAGCACTGACCGTCTTTATGACCTGAAGGGCTGTATTTGAAATTCCAGAGAAGTAGGTCATCAACCCAACTCGAGGGCCGTTTTCTCTCCTAAAATAGCTTTCTCGTTTTTATTTTTATTTTTTTTTCTGTGTCCAACCACAAAAGAAACTGCTTCAGGAAGCAGAGGGTTCCCCATCCCTGAGGTCATCCTAGAGGAGACCGGATGACCATGTGGCTGACTTAAAAAACCTCCTCTGACCCTACATTTGCGATTCTGTGTTGGTACGTATTGGAACCTGATTGAAAGCTGAGTGGACGTCCTTGCTCTTTCAGCCTTCAAAGACCGTGGTGGACAGTGACGAGGACTCTCCCCTGGTGACTCTGTCCTTTGCCCTGTGCGTCCTGGGAAGGAGAGCTCTGGGCACCGCGGCCCACAATATGGCCATCAGGTACCTGGGGGAGGCAGTGGGAGTGTCGTAGACGGGTACGGGCCCGCATGTTACATTTCTGACAGATTGTTATCGCCCATTTTCTGTATTCTAAAGCTGGACTGATTATACTTCTTTCAGATAGTTCTTTCAATAATGAATGGTGTTGGGCCCACAAGAAGACTTTTTTGATCACTTTGATCTTTTAGACGATTAGATTTGGAAATATTATTCATGTGTTACAGTCTGGGCAGGAATTCTGGGCAGAGGACCTTCTACCTTACAAAGGTCCTTGCGGATCTGCTGGGAAGATTCAGTGAAATCTGCATATGGGGTGGCTAGTTTGGCACCTAACAAAATCGATGCTCAATAAATGTTAGTTCCCTTTCCCGTATTTTTCCTCACAAAAGAAAATCCTCACGTCTGAGCTCTGGTCCAGACCCGACTCTGCCCTGTCTCTGTGGAGCTCTAATTGGATGCTGCTTCTGTTTCCCAGACTCTGTCCCTCCTGGCTCTCCGCCTCTAGTAGGTGAACAGCCCAGGTCGCTTTTCTCACAGAACAAAAACAAAATTGCACTCTTTGCTGGCCCTTGGTCACCCTCTGTCGCTCGTGTGGTGTCATTCACAAGGGAAGCAGCACTCACACCGGGGCCTCCGCCAGCCTGCCGCCTCCTCCTCGCTCTCCAGCCACCTGCTCTCACCTTCCACTCACCTTCCGCTCACCCACGTCCATGGCCGTTGCCTTTGCCGTTTAGCGCTACAGGCCGGCGGGTCTGCACTCTGCCTGCCCCAGTGAGTGGGTCTCAGCCCCAAATCTCCTGCGGGACCATAAAATATCCTGCTGCCCAGGCCCTACCCCAGCCCAGACCAATTCCGTTACAGCCCTGTGGGTGGGACCACACATCCTGGTCTTTTAAAGCTCCAGGTGAATTCAGTGGGCAGGCAAGATTGACGACCATACACCCAGAGAGCTTAGAGAAGAAACGGAGCTTCCACTCAGCCGGCCCTCCCTGGTTTCTCCTGTACTTGGGCCTTATTCACTGTGTCTGTATTGTATTGTCGATCT
This sequence comes from Avahi laniger, assembly GCA_963575035.1. Classification (NCBI taxonomy): domain Eukaryota; kingdom Metazoa; phylum Chordata; class Mammalia; order Primates; family Indriidae; genus Avahi; species Avahi laniger. The sequence goes on from CAUYSK010099446.1 coordinate 20,994, forward strand.
GGTGCTCGGCAAAAGGGGACCTTTGGATATTAACCTCAGTGAGTTTTGTGTTACTAGGTTGGATTATTAGCTCAGTAAGGGCAGAATCCACTCACCTATTTGACAACCCTCACGACCCTGGGCCATCAGGCAGACAAGTCCAGGGAGGCTCTTGTTGACTGTGTTTCTGAATGTCCTTGAAGGGGACAGCCGTGCATCACTACTGGTGGCAGGTTGTTGAGAGGTGTCATGGGTTATGAGTTGTGAACTGGCAAAGGGTAAGACGTGGTGGCTGGCAGCTCTTTCCATTGCTCTCTGGAAACAGTAGCCTGGAGTCACCAAGAGGAGGGAAAGGTAAGAATCCAAGGTAGTTAGAATTTGTGACATCAGCTGCTCTTTCAACTCACGCATCTCAGAATTTCATGATTTTCTTTACAGGTGAGAAATGCCCAGTGTCTGACCCTTAAAATCTCGTGGTAATGCCTGTTATAGGCAAATCGTCTGGGTAGGAGCTGAATGACCTCTAGTCCCTCCCTGTCCTCCTGCCTAACTCAGCCTCACACAGGACTCAGGCCGTTCACTTTGTGGCCCTCTGAGAATCAATTTGATAATTGTTGAAAATCTAGCAGAAGACTCATTCGTGGGCTTTGCACAACGCTATGATGTGGCCCCTAGAGCAGGCTCCTTATGAAACTATAAATAGAGAATAATATTCTCAAATACTGTGGCTTCATAGGATCTTGCACTTGAAATCACAAAAGGAGTCTTCAGATACTCATAGCACCTGGGCAGATGGTTAAAATAATATAACAAGGTCTTTTGTTTGATCAATTTGAAGTGTTTTATAAATTTCAGATGGCAAATAAATACTGCAAATTTTTTTTAGTTCATATCTAAGATATTTCCAAAGACTTTTCCAGTCTTGTTCTTCGTGCATCTTGCTCAGCTCTGCCTGACCCAGGTGTTTCCTGCTTGGTCTGCTCGATTTCTTTTTCCTTGATTAAGCACCATGCTTACCAGCTGCTTTTTTTAAACCTGATTTTGATGGGATTTCCTTGTTTCAAAGAGTCTCTCATACTCAGTGTCAGTTCTGCTTGCTGCAAACATGGTGATGAGATAAATCTGGGGGGAATCTGCACAGTATTCTGGGGAAAGCCTGGATCGCCTGGGACAGGTTTGCTTTACTGAGCGGTCCCATGCCGTAGCAAAATCACAGAAGGCACTTTCATTTCAATGCTTGATTTCCAAAAGGCAGCTTTTTCACGTGCCACCCTAGGCCCACGGTTGGGGTCTGAAGTGCATGAAGTTCAAAGATTTGCCTGGAAGCAGGGGTGGGAGAAGGGTTGCAGTGTGAGCAGAGGTTTGAGCCTGGCAGGGCCCTACCTCTCTTCAACCAAACAGCTGGGCTTTACTTGGGGGACAAAAAGGTAACAGAGCTCAAAAAATTTTTTAAACATAATTTTTATAGATACAAATTGCTCTCAAAGCTATCCCAACTTGTAGTCTTATCAATAGTGTTTTGCCATATGCTCACTAATACGTATGTATTCTTTTTAGATTTTTCTAATCTCAAAGGTGAAAAATTATATCTCATTGAAATTTGCATTTCCATTTTTAATAGCAAGGGTGAGACTGTCTTATATGTTTATTGGTTATTTATACTATTTCTGCGAATTGCCCATTGACATGTTTTACCCATTTTTATTAAGTACTTACTGATACATAGGAGGTATTTGCATATTAAGATATTAATACCTTGTTAGATATGTTAAAATACTTCCAACCAAGCTGCACCTGTCTCACTTTTTTCCTGTCTTTTAAAGCTTTGTGGTAGGATGCTATTCTTGCTCATTTTCTCCTTAAGTGAAATTTTAGAATGACTTTCCATAAAAACCTCCATTGGAATTTTGATTGAGATTGTATTGAACATACAGATTAATTTGAGAAAATAAAATGAACACCATTTAATAATACAGTGTATCGTTCTGATTGCTTAGTTTTTTCAGTGTCCTCAGTAAAATGTTATTATTTTTTAAAGATCTGTAATTTCTTCATGGGCTTATTTCCAGGTATTTTATAGTTTTATTGTGATTGTGAACACAATCATTTTATAATTGGTTACTTCTGGTACACAGAAAGATATTTATTTATATATATTAATCTCATTCTGGGCACCTCTACTGAACTGTTTTATTGACATAATAATATTTCAACTAATTCTCTTTGATTTTCTGGTGGAAAGATGTATCTGAAAATGATGACAATCTTGACTTTTTTTTTACTTTCCAATGTTTATAACTCAATTCTTTTCCTTATTAGATTGGCCATGACCTCAGTACTATGTTGCAGGTGGGCATCTGTGTTAGTTTCCAACTGCTGCTATGACAAATTACCACAAACCTGGTGATTTAAAGCAATATAATTTTATTATCTTTCAGTTCTGGAGGTCAAAAGTCCAGAATGGATTTCACTAGGCTAAAATCGAGGTGTGTGCAGGCTGTGCTCCTCCTGAGGTGCTGAGGGGAGATTCCATTCCCTGTTCTTGAGGCCCTTCCTCCATCAAAGCCAGCAGTGCTACATCTTCCAGTGTTTCTCTGACTCCAACACAACCTGTCCTACTTTCTTTCACAGATAAGGCCCATTAGGATTACATTGGGTCCACCCAGATAATCCAGATAATCTCCCCATCTCAAGATCTTCAATTTAATCACATCTGCAAAACTCCTTTTGCACTGTAAGGTAACATAGTTACAGGTTCCAGCAATTAGGACATGGATGTCTTTGGGGGCTGTCAGTCTGCCTACCCCAGCATCCTTGCCTTAATTAATGGGAATGAGTCTAATATCTTAGCATTAAAAATACGGTTTAGTTTAGGTTTCTTTTAAACCATTTTTATGAAGTCTAAAAGTTTCCTTTTCTTCTTAGCTTCCTAAAGCTTTTACGGGAAAGCATACTGAATTTTCTTTTTTAATTTGAAGGCATACATTCTGATGGTACTATTCTTCTCTTTTAATCTGTTAATATAATAGGTTACATTAATAGATTTCTTTATGTTGAAACATCCTTGCAATTCTGAGATAAGCTCTATTTGGTCCTGATCCATTATTCTTTTTATACAATGATGGGTTCAAGTTGCTAATATTTTACTTAGTATAATTATACCTATGTTCAAAGTAAGAATGGCTCATAATTGCATGTGTGTGTGTCGGCATGTGCTCTATCCTTGTATAACTTTAAAATCCGGAGTATGCCCTTAGGTGAACTTTATGAGACCCATGTTGTTCTCACATTTAATGTTAAACAGCGACAGATGATTGTGAACGCTGACTCCCCCAGGTAGGTCTTATGTGACAACCTGGTATAAGCCACAAGCTCTGTTTCGCTTGACTGATTTATTGGGAAAATGTTTTGATTTTACAAAAGTGACATAGCTTTGATGGATGGTCCTCAAGAAAGAAAAATTTGTGCATGCAAAATTAGGGAGAATGAGTAAATTGATAATCATCTTAAAGGAGTTGCTGAATGCAAGTGAGCAAAAGAGTCCCATTATATAAATTGTCTTTAAATAAAATAAAATGTTGGTGTGTTATGGAGATGGAATGGGTTCATATGGACATGAGAGGCAACCGCTGATCTCATTTGAAGAATTGTGTTTCCCACTAAAGAAAGCCATACAGCTATAAGGGAATGTTCTAGTAGGAAGTCAGAATAGTTTCACTGACCCCAGAGGCCAAGAGATGGCTTAATTACTGTCTTCAAGTACATGAAAGGTGATGAGCAGATCCTGGCTGGTGCTCTGTTTATAGAGATAAAAGGTCAGAAGATGGCTGCACTTTACAACAGCAACAGGTTTGTTTGCAGAAGAAAATACCCTGACTCTCGAAATAGACTAAGCTGCCAAGATGATAAAAAGTTTCAAGGCAAATTTGATCTTGAAAAGTGACAGGAAAACAAGCCAGGCCTAAATGCGCTCTGCCAAGCCCAGCATGCTTCCTTGTGGCAGGAGGTCACTGCTACGGTCTGAGGTCTCTACGTCTACCGTCTACCCACTCCTCTCATTCCTGGTGCACTGAGGAATCCTCACAGCATCTCAGCTTCTCCTCCTGAGACGAGACGCCACGCTGGGGCCAGCCCTCATACTGGATCATCTTGCAAAACAGATCAAGGTCCACTTTTCAGACTGGAGTTGGAAACACAGTAATCAGAATCTAGGGGAGGTATAGACAAAGTAAACAGAGTGCACGATCCTGACTTAGAAGATAAAGTCAGGTTATCAAGCTAAAATCAGAATCTTGGAGCATGGAGAAAAAAATATCTAAGTTAAAAGCATAGAAAAAAATGACAATCTAGAAAAAAGAGCAAGAGTTTCTGGGACCTTAAATTCTAACACAGTGTTGGGAAGCCCCCTCCCACTTTCTGTATGGGCTCGCCCCATGTCCCAGCTCCCTTGTTTCTTGGAAATGTCTTGACATCTTTAGGGGACCCCATGTTCTCTGGGCCTGTCAGTCCCAAACCTCATAGCACCCCAGGATCTCCAGGGCAGCATGATCATAGGCCCCAAGCCCCATCACAAACTACTGACATAGAGTCTCTGGATCTTCAGTCTGGAACTCTGATTTTGAGCAAGCTGCCAGGTGATGATTTCTGTAGCCAGCCCGACACTGGTCCTCAGGCGGGACTTAGGGAGCATTTTGCACCAGGCAATAGTAGTTGATCCAGTTGATGCTGAGACTCCAAGCACAGAACTGTTGGTTTAAAAGGTAGTAAAAAATAATCATCAAATCTTGTTTTAGTTATTTCTCATTTGGTAATTATTATTTCGCACTTTATTTGGGATTTATTTGAAGCAGTCTCAGTGCAATTCTTCAGCCAACATGATTTCTTTCCAATGACGATACGAAATTCTGCGATCCAAACTTGCCTAGTTTATATTTGAAGCCTACGTAGCCTGGATATTGATGGCTGAGAAACGCTCGTTCAGGGTTGAAAATAAGAAAAACAATAGCCGTGAACATTTACAACGTGCTCTCTAGGTTCTGGACAGAGTGCTGACGTGAGTTACGAGAGTTGATGCATTTTATCCTCTCGCAAGGCATGAGGGTGAGGTAGATACCACTACTGGCCCGATTTTGCAGCTGGAAACTCTGAGGCACAGAGAAGCGATTTGTGCGAGATCTCCCCATGAGTCTCCCCATGCAAACTCATGCCCAGACCCCAGGAGTCTCAATTCCTACTGGCCACACTGCCGCTGTGCACAACATCTCGCAGCCGTTCATCTCCATCTGCTCGGCAGGAACGCCTTGGACTCCCCCCAGCTCTGTGTGGACATTCCTCTGGGGCGGCCTGGCTTCTCCAAGCATCCACCGTTTCCTCCTCACCTACATACGCTTCCTGGTTGACCTATCCTGTGCCAGGTTGGGTTGCTGAGAGCTGCTGAGGGCACCTGCTGTCTGCATTGTGGCTCCAGTGCTCAGTGTGGCCTGAGCTCAGGCACTCTTCGCCCTGGGGCGGCACCTCGCCCTCTCTGCCAGCCCGGAGCCCTCCCCATTGCAGTTGCCTCCATCGTGCACCCACAGTGCCCAGCTCGCTTGGACACATCTGCTGTGCCTTTCAGGACAAGATGAATGCTTGGATGCTGGGTGTGCTCAGAATTGCCCCCCACCCCTCACCAACACGCACCCATTGTCCTCAAACCACACTTGTGCACGGAGTCCCCCACATAAATAGAGCCTCGACAAGCCAAGCCTCTAAGTACACCTGCAGGTACTGGATCTTAAGAATGAGCGCAGGAAGAAATCGATGATAATGAGATCGAGAGACAGTGTCAGAGCCAAGACTTAATTAAGCTGAGTTTTGGAGCTTCTGGCTCCCGTCCCTCCAGCCCTGTGGGGCCATCTGCTGCCTCTCAGCCTGACACCTGAACTCTAAAGGAAGTGAAGCACCTTGGAGCTATTTAGGGGACACCGTGTGTTCTTTACAGAATGTTCTTTCCAAGTGTTCTTTACCAGCTAGGAGAGAGCTGGGATCCCAACCTGGGGTTGTCTTGATTTTAGAGCCAATGGAGAAACTTTCTGGCTAAAGAGTGCATGAAAGCAGTATTAATACACTCCATTCAGGATGTGGACAGAGTATGCACACCAATTTAAACGTGAGAAAATTGCTGGAGACCGAGCTCAGGGCGAGGTGGAGGTCAGTTCAAGAACTACACCTGCAGCATGTTCACCACTTGGTTCAATTGAAGCCTTTAAAGCTGCGGTCTCCAACCCCCAGGCCATGGACTGGTACCGGTGGTGTCCTGTTAGGAACTGGGCTGCACAGCAGGAGGTGAGTGGCAGGTGAGCATAAGCCCCACCTCCTGTCAGATCAGCAGCGGCATTAGATTCTCACAGGAGCACGAACTCTACTGTAAACTGCGCATGTGAGAGATCTAGATTGCGCGCTCCTTTATGAGAATCTAATGCCTGATGATCTGAGGTGGAGCTGAGGCAGTGATGCTAGTGCTGGGGAGCGGCTGCAAATACAGATTATCATCAGCAGAGAGATTTGACTGCACAATAAATGTAATGTGCTTGAATCATCCCAAAACCATATCCCTCAACCCCGGTCCATGGAAGAATTGTCTTCCATGAAATTGGTCCCTGGTGCCAAAAAGGTTGGCACCTTTAAAGGGATTAGGTCATTCTAACCCAACCTCTGAGCTGGACTTTAAGAAGATGACCCTAGTCACACCTTTTAAAAGCAGCTCTGAGTTTCCCAGAGAGGTAGGTAGCCTGGAGACAGCCAGAGGGGTTTCTCCTGTGCCCCTTCAGTGTGGCATAAAGTACCGAGTATTTGGTCCCACTCATCTTGTCCTCTTTCTCGACTTTTCTGGTTCCTTTCTTCTTATACGAAAGGGTTATAATAGTATGTGTTGTACAGGCATCTGTGAGAATGAGAGAAACCTATAGAATGGAAAGCATTTAGTAACACACAAATCACCAGAAAAATGTAAGGTATTGTCCTTCTCTCTGCCTCGCTTTTAATTGCTTGGAGATGGTGATCGTCATCTAGGTTGTTGCCTTTTTGTTTGTTCTTTGTTGTTTTTAGAGATAGGGTCTTGCTGTGTTGCCCAGGCTGGAGTACAGTGGCTATTCACAGGCCCAGTCTTAGCTCACTGCAGACGAACTCCTGGGCTCAAGCGATCCTCCCCTCTCGGCCTCCCGAGCAACTGGGACTGCAGGTGCACACCACCATGCCCTGTTTTGGATTGTTGTTTTTGTTTGGGGAACTGGAGCAGAAGAGTCTGGTCAGAAGTATGCAATTATCCATGAAACTAGCGTATGGTTGCTGTATTCCACATAGGAGAATACGGCACACATGACGAGAGCTTGCTGCAGTGCCCGAGGTGGAGGTGCTGTCTGAGCCTGGGATAGTGACTCAGGTAGAGGGGCACAGGCTCTCTGAGTATCTCTGTCACTAATTAGTAAACAGGGGAAACCCAGCCTGCAAATCACACTTAACTGTGTGCATATGTTCTACAAGTGTTCCACTGATGGCGATGTGCGGCAACAGACGGCTCTCCACAATGCTAATCTGTAAACAATGCAGTATTTACAGGCCTGTCTGGAAATTAACTAAAATGAACAGATCAGGCATTGTGCTGGGGATGCCCTTGTGAGTCCTGCAGAAACTGGCCCTGCATTAAAGCCGTTTCCCTCTGAACCCTGATGCAAGAAGACTTGACTCAGTATAAGGACCCCATTATCCAACACTTGAAGCCTGTATCCTCTGCTGCTACTCTGTGTTTCTGAAAGAGCAGGTCTCCCAGTAGCGGCACTATTGACATTTGGGGCTGTGTGGTTCTTTGTGGCGGGGGCTGTCCTGGGCATTGTAGCAGCATCTCCAGCCTCTACCAACTAGATGCCAAGAGCACCCAAAAATGTCTCCATACATTGCCAAATGTCCCCTGCAGCCCAAAATCAATATCAGGTTGAGACCTACTGTGAAAAAAGGTGCAGGTGGCTGGTGGTCAGTGATTTTGAACAAAATTGGGGCTTCAAGGGGCATAAGCAACCACTGTCTGGAACAATCGTGGATGGGAACTCTATGGATAAAGAAATCCTAAATAAAAGAATGTGAAAACAACCTTTGCTTCAATTGGTCATCTCCAAATTGTCATTGCCATGGAAGGGGAGGGGCAGGTATACTGCAATGGGCTGGGCCTGTTGGGTCACAAGCCCTGGGCTGACCATGAGCTAGAGTCTTGGCAGTGGCCGACTCTCAAGCAATGGCCACAGCCTCCTGCCAGAGAACAGCCCTTTCCAGGAAGGCTGTAAAGAACCGCACTTCACACTGACCACTCAGCCTCTCGTGTGTGCTCATCACCACCAGGTATGGCTTCGTGAAATAGGTGGCTGGGTGGGGAACCAGAAAGACAGCAGGCGGCGGATTCATTCTGAGCTAAGTGGCGCAGTGTGACAGCCTAAACAGTACATACCGGTGTGTTCCAGTTGAAAAGAAAATGCACTCAAGTGTCAGCTGCTCATTATCATATCAAGAAGTGATATTTTTCTAGTGCTGTTTTTATTTGTGACAGTATTTAGCACTTCCATGGTGCCATAGAAGCCCACGGATATCTTGCTGCCGCAGTATTTGGTGTTCTACATGTGGACATGCACCTCTAACACGTGATTACTCATATACCAGGTTTCTTTGGGGGCCAGCCTGCCTTCGTGCCCCCATGTAATCCCACACTGCTGGCATGGTCCTCCCCACTCTGCTGACTGCCCAGCTGACCAGCTAGGACAGGGTGTCCTGCCTCACTCATGCACGTCCTTGGAAGTGGGGGCTGTTGTAGTCCCCGTGAAGGCCAACCTCAAATGACTCAGATGCAACACCATTTCCCAGTAATAAAAACTGCTCTAGCTGTTGGCCTGGGAGTAGGAGCCTGTCATTTCTCAGTAGAGTCTTAAACAGACAAAGTCCTGTGAAGCTCTAAACCAAAAATGTGCTGCAGGTGTCCCGGAGACCTCCGCTCTCTCTGCCCCAACCTCTGCTTGTCACAGCTCGCTGGTCCCCCTCCTCCTTCTCTCAAGGGAAAAAGGCAGGTAATGAAACACCTTACTTTCAGGATGCCTTGATCTTGAAGGTGCTAGGGATAATATCCCCAATCTAGTGGAATTCTAACTCAGACAGTTTGCTATGTTGAAAATCATTTTAGTAGAACAGCATGAAGCACCACAATGCGTCATTTTCTCTGAAAATAGAAATGACAGCTCAAGCATCTATTGTTGGGGGCCTTGGATGGGAAGTATCTTAGGCCCTGTGGAAGCTGAGTTTTTCTGCTGACGAGTAACCAATTGATGACTGCCCTGCTCGTGCAGCTGCTCACAATAGGCTGATGCCTGACGTTCCTCATTCTTCTTTCTTGTCTGTGGATGTTGCTCTGGGTATCTGGGCAAGTCCCTTCATCTTTGCCACTGTCCCCATCCCCACGTCTGGAGGGAGTTTTTTTTCTCTTATGTTTACACAAGGCCATTCTGAGCAAGCAGCACAGCTTTCCTAATCCTTTCCTGAATAAATCCCACCCATTTCTTTTAGGATTTAGCTCTCCCATTTTAGCACTTAGCTCCTATCCGACAATGGCAGCCTTTCCAAATGTTTTCAGCTGAGAGCAGACAGTGATCAGTATTCACATTTCGAAGCCTCCACTCCCAGCATTAGCTTTCTGCAGCCTGGCTCTGCTGTCCAGTAAGTGCCCTCTTGGTGCCCTCTGGGCAGTTGCTCCCTCCTGGATCTCTTTCTGGAAGGCTCCAGGCACCTACAGGCCATAGCGCCCAGAGCCCCATCTGCCCAGCCTGGGCTGTTCGCATTTCCCACAACAAGGCTGCGAAGCCTCTGTGGCAGTGTCTTTCTCAAGGGAGCTCTAGAAGGAAATTAATGATAGCGGCACATTTCAGGAGGAAATGCTAAAATAGCAATCAGCAGAACCATTTCCCTGATGGGCAGGACCAGTGCGCTGTGTGGAATTGAAAGTCCTGCTCTACGAGCCGGCTCATTAAATCCACAGGAGCAGCCACCCTCAGAGATCCCCTTCCAAGCACGCTGCCCGGCTTGCTCTGTCCCAGGGCGGCCCTACCAGGATGTTATTTCTGACGCTGCCACATAACTGCTCCCAGGGATGTGAGAGGCCAGGGCTGTGAGAGGCGGCTGTGATGGAGAATATTAATAGAAAGAAAAGAAAACAAAAGAAAAGAAAAGAAGAAAGGAGGGGCTGTTTTTCCTCTGCACAGAATGCAAGATGCATCGCTGGTCCAAACCTCCCTCCCCCCCCCCCCCCGCTCCCGCCGCCAAGCTCATCCAAAATGTAAAGGCCCCAGGCCCTGAGAGATTTCCCCTGAGTAACTTACACTCCAGTTCTCCATGCTGGCAACACTCAGTGACATGCAGGAAATGGAAGCAAGGCAGGAAAAACCTAGAAACATGAAAACCTGGGTAATCCTGAAAGATCCTTTAGGCGTTCATTTTAAGCCTCACAATTCTGCCTCTTCCTCTAGTCATTAAAAAAAAAGAGATGGGACTGGGAAATGAATGTTCTCTGAGAGCCTAAATGACCAATTTGAGGTTTCTTTTGGTTTTATTTCCACTCTCCATGTTGTGGTAGAGTCTAGTTTTTATTAGGAGTAACATAGCCCCAAAATGATATCTAGAATTACAGAGAAGAAGAAAGACGCCTGCATTATGCCGCAGTCAGCATCGTCACGTCCTGAGAAGTGGAGGGCTGGCGGGATTGCTGGGATAGCTTTGCCTTTTCTGACCCAGACCTCTAATATCACATTCGGAGATCAAGTGCCTCCTAAGATGACTGAAGGTGACACCAATGGGAGACTCAGACCTTGCTCACAACGACAGGATTCTGAACGTTTGTTCAGTGTGAATTAACAATAATCAGGACTTTGTTTTACAGCCTGGATTCTTTTCTATATGGCCTCCACGCCCTCTTCAAAGGTGACTTTAGAATAACAGCCCGAGACGAGTGGGTATTTGCTGACATGGACCTACTGCATAAAGTTGTCGCTCCGGCTATCAGGATGTCCCTGAAACTTCATCAGGTAAAAATACATTTTTTTTTTTAAGTATCAGCCTGAAACTTTAGGGGGAAAATACCTTTGAAAAATGTGGTCCCCTTTCTCTGCACGGCATTGCGAGTGGACTCGTTACTTAGGTAACTAAGCACTGAGGCCATCTAGGTGTCTTGACATTGACAATGGCTATTTGCCCCCGAGAGCGGCTAAGAGGTGGTTCATTCTGCCAGGAATGAAGAGAGGGACACTGGCTGGGGACAGTGGTGTATCAGACATGCCCAAACTGCATCTGAAAGTCAGAGGAACCTCAGCCACGAAGCTCTTTCCTAGGCACGTCACTGGTTAGGACAATGAGAAGAGGAGGCGTCCTCTGTTCCCAGCTGGGATCCAGAAAAAGAACAGGGGAGAGAGCAAGACAAGGAGAGGCTTTGGAGCCACTGGCCAGTCACCATCCGTTCATCTCCCCGGGCCAGCTCCTCTGGTCCCCACCCAGTCCACACCTGGGACTTCTTCCCACAGGACCAGTTCACTTGCCCAGACGAGTATGAAGACCCTGGGGTCCTCTACGAGGCCATCCAGTCCTTCGAGAAGAAAGTGGTCATCTGCCATGAGGGCGACCCGGCCTGGCGAGGCGCGGTGCTGGCCAACAGGGAGGAGCTGCTCACCCTGCGTCACGTGGTGGATGAGGGCACGGACGAGTACAAGGTCATCATGCTGCACAGAAGCTTCCTGAGCTTTAAGGTGATCAAGGTACGGTGGCCACACTTCCAGCCTCCCATCGGCATGTGTCTCTTGTTTGGGATGTATTTGAGAGGACAGAGTGGTGGTTGGCACTGACACACGAGTCCCTGCACCAGCATCCTCTGTGAGAGGAACAGTCTCGGAGGGGCGTTGCCCGGCCAGCAGAGGCAGGGCACGGAGCCAGGCTGGCACTGCGTCCCCTGCGGGGTCGGCGCCCACCTCACAGAACCAGCATCAGGCAAGGACTTGGGCAAGAAGTCCCATAGACACGCATGTAGGTGAGGGTGTGTTTTTAAAGACTGTGTTTAAAGACTTTCTAATTCTCTAGAATTCCAAACCTTTCTCTAACAACCCATTCTTGAATCCCAGAGTCTTATTCCAATGACTCCCCTTTCCATATAACTTCACACCACCGGGCTAAAACAAAACCTTTCTTTTCTCTCAGTTTCCCCATGAAAATGACATTATATCTATCTATCTTGCAGAACAGCTATTCTGGCTCGACTCTGAAAAGAGCTTTAGGCCAAAGTGTTGTAGTCACAGATGTTCAATCCCAGAGCCCCGTTCACTCCCTGTGGGTTAAAACCAACAGACTGGGAGACCCGGGACAGCTGCCTTTCTCCCCTGCTCCTCCCCTGACCCGCAGGTTAACAAAGAATGTGTCCGAGGACTCTGGGCCGGGCAGCAGCAGGAGCTCATCTTCCTCCGCAACCGCAACCCAGAGCGCGGTAGCATCCAGAACAACAAGCAGGTCCTGCGAAACTTGATCAACTCCTCCTGCGATCAGCCCCTGGGCTACCCCATGTATGTCTCCCCGCTCACCACCTCCTATCTAGGGACCCACAGGCAGCTGAAGAACATCTGGGGCGGGCCCGTCACTTTGAACAGAGTGAGGACGTGGCTCCAGACCAAGTGGCTGAGGTAGGCTTTACAACAAAGGCCTCTGTCTGGGTGCTGCGGGAGGCGTGGGGGGCTCTCCTATCTCTGGTTCGAATTTCACCGGCAACCACCATTTTCTCATATGATGAAAACTGCCATACCCAAGTGACATCTGGTAGATCATTTGTTTCAGCAAGCAGTCGCAGACTTTGAGTCAATGGGAAATCTCATCCAGATGAGACTCTCTTCCCCCTACACTTGCACAGGCTGAGAATCTGCTAGAGTTCTTGCAGCGCTGCAGAGGTTGTGGGTCTTTAGGAGTAATCGTTCCACATCTGTTAGAGAGAGCTGGGCCTGGGCTCCCCCTGCACACATCTCTCATACAGTAAGCCTTCCTGGCTGTAGAAATGAGTCTCTGGTTACTTAGGCTGCATTCTAAGTTTTGCCGCAATGTGACAGAGCTCCTTGTTGGGCCTCAAAGCTAAGAGTTCTTACTGGAAAGTTGAGACTGAAGCTCATACACCCTGGTACACCCTGTTCATTTATTAGATGCTGCTGTTTGGGGAACAGAAGCTCCCGCCCTCACCCTGCATTCCCTGTGTGCTGCTTTCCTGGAGAGCATGCTCTTCCATCTTGATTTAGACACGGCTGTGGTGGGGCGTTCAGGGGTATCAGAAACACGCTGGTGAGACTCCTGGAAATGCTTCTCCCTCCCACAGGATGCGGAAGGACTGCAACGCCCGCCAGCACAGCAGCGGCAACATTGAAGACGCAGACGGAGGAGGGGCCCCTGCAGCAGGTGGCAGCAATGCCCCGGGTGGCGGCAGCCAGGACAGTGCGGAACAGCCCAGAAAAGGTGGATCCCAGCCCGGGGCCTCAACCCATGAAGGGACACAGGGGACAGGTGGGTGCAGCAGGGGCCTCAGGGCTACCAATGAAGCCCGGCTGGTCATCGTGACCAACAGCATGAGTTGGGTTTTCATTCTAACCTTGGACAGTTCCTTCTTGCAATGAAAGTCAGCATCGGGCTGATGGATGCCTGAACTTCGCTGATTCTCGTAGGTTCTGCTCAGGAAAAACTCTGCTCGTTTCAGCTTTTCTCATCTATCCATCTGTCTGTCCGTGACCTTAGCCAGCCACTCATTCATCTGCCACCTGTGCAGGGGGCCCTCCACTCCCTTCCATCTCTCGCTCAGTGACTGTGCCTTCTGCATCCGGCTGTGTTGTAGCCACCGAGCCATGTGGCGTCTTCCTCTTCTGTAAGCCTTCGTGGCGTGCGCAGACAGGCCTCCTGCCTTTCTCCTCCTGCCTCTCTGGTTCTCACCTTCCTCCACTTGGGCTGGATGTTTCGGAGGCTGAGAGGAGAGGAAGGGTGCCTGCAGGCAGGAACGTGGAGGGGGAGGCGGCTGCAGCCAAGTCCAGGCTGAGTTCGAAGTTTAAAATCAAGTTTACGCTGACAACCGAATAGTTAAACTCCACCAGATGGATGAAGTTCCAAAACCCCAGGGGCGTGCTGTGCTGGGGAGGGTGCGGCCAGGCTGGAGAAGGCCGTCCTGAGGGTTAGCAGAGGATGAGTGTACTGGGAACGCAGACAGACAGGTGCTCTGCCCTGGTTCCTGCCAGGCCTTGGCTCTGCCCTCCAGCACCTGTTAGCAGTTTCACATTTTGGCCCCAGATCTTCCTCACCATCCGGAAGCATTTGATAAGCGCCTGTGCACGTGCTTCCCTGCCAGCCCTGCGCCACATGAGCTCGGAGGAAGCGTCCCTGCCTCCTGGGAGTGCCCAGAGCAAGGCAGAGGGCTGAACGGAGAAAGCAGATTTTGTATAAGCACCAGGACGAGGAGAGAGAGAGGGAGGGATGGATGAAAGGTAATAGACAGGTAGCTAGAGGCTGACAGATGATAGAAGGAGAGACAGGTGGGTGGATAAACAGACAAAGCAGCGGGTATCAGCTGCTCAGAAGCAGAACAGAAGAGCCCCCTGCCCTGCCCCAGCCCCTGCAGAGCACCCACCACACCCCCGTGCTGTAGCCGGCCCCCAGGCCGGAGTGTCTCATTGCTTAGTCAACATTTGTTATCACACGAAAAATGTAAGTTTCGAGATCACGTAAGTGATTTTCCAGATGGGACAATGCAAGGTAGGTTCCACGTGGTGAAACGCCTAAGCATTTGGGGTCGGCCAGTCCTCCCCGGTGACGGGTCTGGACAGAGGAAGTCCGGAGTCAGGGCTCAGGCTGGGGGAGGTCAGAGAAGAGAGCAGAGATGAGCAGACCAGACAGACCTTGAACCTGGTTTCTCAAAGCTTGGTAGAAAAGAAATTGGACACACTTTCTTCCCGTTCTTATGAGTAAAACAGCACCAGCAACTGGCTTTGGCCCAGAAAAGCTGCTGTTCCTTCCTCTCCTCAGAGCCAGGACGCTGTAGGCAGTGAGTGCCCCTGGGATCCTAACTGCCGTGCACCGTCCCCTGGCTGGGGGATGCTGCCTCCCCTCAGGTGTCCTTGTCCCCAGCCCTGGGAACGAACTGATGGAAGCCAGTATTTCCTGAACATCTACGACGACACTGCCCTGCTCCCAGCACTCCATCTGTGCCGCTGGCAGTGTCCCTGCCCAGCGTGGCTTCGTCCTGTCCCCTGGCTGGCAAGGGCTCTGCTTATAAGTGATCTTCCTCTGACCCCACGGGCAGGCAAAGCTGACGCCATTTCTTCCAGAAGCAGCCAGCCAGGGCTTCTTTACTTCCTCACTGTGGGCAGGGAGGGGATGGCGTGGGGCAGAGACTGCCGCAGGTCCCTTCCTGGCCCAACAAGCTGACATGTCTGAGGAAAGAAGGCACCGCAGCCTGGGGACGCTGTCCGGAGGCTTGTGCCCCCAGCAGAGGGTCAGAAAGCTGGAAGGGGAGGGGGAAGTGGAACAAGACCCCGCTCCCCTCCCACTTCAAAGAAGAAAGAGCCTCTCCCTTGCTGTCTTCCTCTGCCTTCCATGTAGCTCTGATGACTCACAAAGTCATAAACCTCATCTCCATGTAGCCAGAGTGATTTTGTTTTAATATAAGTTAATTCATATCATTTTTCTGTTGAATAACGATCTTAGCTCAGAATAAACCTGTATCAGGGTACTAGGGCTGCCATGACCAAGTACTGCAGCCTGGGGGCTTTGACGACCTCATTTACTGTCTCCCAGTTCTGGAGGCTGGAGTCCGAGATCAAGGTACCCGAAGCCTGTGAGGGAGACTCTGTCCCAGGCCCCTGCCCTGGGTCCTGGTGGTTTTCCTCCGTCTTTGCCATCCCTTGGCTTCTAGAAGCATCACTCTGATCTCTGGCTGTTTCTCCATGCGGTGCCCTCGCTGTGCTTGTCTGTGTCCACAATGTCCTTTTTATAAGGATGCTGGTCATGTTGGACTAGACGCCCACCCTACTCTAGTACGACTTCATCTTAACTAACTACTTCTGTAACAGCGCTGTTTCCAAATCAGGTCACATTCTGAGGTCCTGGGGGTTATAGGACTTCAATATATGAATTTGGGGTGGAGAGCAGAGTTCAGCCTATAACAGCACCCCAAGTGGCCCCCTGTCTTCAGGTCTCTGCTGACCTGCTGTCTCTCTGACACCCTCTCTTGGCCCTCTCCCGCTGGCCCAGGCCACCTAGCCACACGGCCTCCTCACTGTCCCTCCTCAGGGCTCCTCAGTGCTGCTTTCTATGCCTAGAATGTGTCCCCATCTCAGGATCCTTCGCTCACTCAGCCTCCCATCAAATGCCACCTTCTCCAAGAAGTCCCAGCCAGCTGTCCACACAGCATGCCCCTCCCCATGCCCCACGTTCTCCTTCCCACCAATCACCACCTGCTACATGTCCGCTGTCTGTGGTCAGGATTCTCCGTGGGGGCAGGGACTGTGAGCTGCTCTCTTCCTGGCACCTAGGACAGCGTGGCCCACAGTGGACACTCAGTTGGGCTGGCCCCAACTCCTGCAGAGCCTGGGGCAGGAGAACTCGTGGAGACCGCACCACCCTCTTCCTTACTTTTCCCATATCTGCCTGGCGAGGGGCCGTGTACACGTGCTAGAACCCACCCCACCTGTATCCAGCCTGGGGAGGCATGCACCTGCCGGAAGATCCCAGGCCCACCTTGGGATGGAACCCTGGGGAGGAGACCTGTGCAGGCCCTGCATTGGAGCAGAGAGTTCTGGAGTCCTGGGGACCCAGCACATAGCCCAGAAGACATGCATGGGAGCAGCTTGGCACGCCCTTGTCTCCACAGCTTCCTGGCCCTGAGGGGAGAAATATGGCTGGAGGGGGCTAAATAGGACCTGGAAGGTGCTAGGCCAGGTGGTCACTCAGGTAAGGGTGGTCCTGGGCCCAGCAAGCACTGGTTGAATGGATGAATGAGCGGATAGCTCCCCTCTGCCTCACTCACTTCCACCACAGCTTCCCTAGAGGGCTGGTGTGCTAGGCCCTGGGGTCTCAGATTGCCAGCTGAGCCAGGTTCTGTTCGTCACAGCCAAGAGCAGTGGGCCAAAGAGCCTGATCCTGTTGGCTCTCCTGAAGTACACCATCATGTCTCTGGTGCCCCAAGCCCCTGCCAGAATCCTACCAGGGCCCAACTCTACATCCAGAAGGTCCTCCAGGAGACCTAAGACTGAAAGCCCCCATGGTGATGCTTGGTGACAGGGCCCTGGAAAGAGGGAGTCCCAAAGACAGCTGACTGGCTTCCCTCCGCGAGAGGAGGCCCATGCCATGGTCCCCTAGGACAGCCAGGCTGTCTCCAGTTGTAGTCCTTGAGCCGTCCCCTGAAGAACACAGGCCTGCAGAGCAGCCGTCTCTCCAGATCGTTTGGGTTAGAGTCCCCGAGGGGCCCAGTGAGAGTCCTGGGGGAGGATGTAGGGGTACAGCCCTCTCACCCTCCCACCTGCCTGAGCTGCACAAGCGTCTCGGAACTCACCGCTGCCCTGCCCACCGCCACAGCAGCTGCCTTCAGTGAGAGCTCCTGGGGTGACTCTGCTCCAAATCTCATGATGAGGGTTTCAAGGCCAGGGACATAAACAAAACATCCACTCAAGGGAGGCCAACTAGATAGGACTAGAGTCCAAACTTAAGGAGGTATTAAGTGCCACAATGATGAACCAAGGAAGATCATTTATATACAAGGTATTTCTATTTAGCTTCTAAGATGATTTTCCCAAGAAATATTTACAATTTGGTAACGCAGTAATTGGCAAAATAAGTTAAAGGTAAAATAATTATCCTGAGTAGGAAAAATGTATTATCCATGGTTTGCTTACTTGTTGGTGCTGTTCCATTTGCAAAATGAAAATTGAAAAAAAAAGCAACAAGAAAATCTGAAGCGATGAGATTGCAGGGACGGGGGATCCTCGTGTCACATAGACTACAGGCCCATTCCCCTTTGACACGCAGTGGGGTACTTGTCCCTTTGTTCCTGGAATTAACTGGGGAGTTCCCCACCAAGTACGGGTGGTCTTCTATCCAGCGTCGAAGTCATTGACTTGCGATGAATGTGGAGTATTTTTGGACAGTGATTAGCTTTATAGTATAAATCACAAACAGATGTTCAGCCTTGCCAGACGCTGCATAAACTAACAAATCGCCTTCCCTGTTCTTCATTGTGATTAGTCAGGGTCCCTTTTCTCTTCTCTTTTTTCTAAGAGCAGCATATTCAACTGCTGAGCGGGGACCTTTCAGGCAGCAGAGGTGGATGGGCCCTCGTGCCAGGGGCTGAGCACTCTCAGGCCAGGGGGGCTGGTGCCAGTCGTGTGGGACCCTGGGCAGCAATGCAGAGTGAGCACCCTATTTTCTCAGCACATGGGCAAGAGAAAGTGAGGTGGGAGCACCAGTGGCCTCTGGAAATGTGCACTCCACCACCCAGTGTCCCGACTGGCACTGCAATCAACGCAAGGCAGAAAGGCCCCTTCAGCCTGGGACCTCCACAGTACCACGTGTTCCATACGCAGTTACCTTTCAAATGCCATGTCACTCTTGGGCTCTCCTGTAGGCACATGTAAATGTTTTGGAATCACCGGATGCACAGTTAATAACTTGAGCATTTGGGGAGGTGGCACATGAGGACACTGCTTTAGGACATCCTTTCTGGTACCCACGCCTCCACCCTCTATTTGTCTTGGTTTAATGTCTCATTGTAGCAGCTTCAGGAGACAGGCTGATGAGGCAACCGGTGAAACTGTGGCATCACTAGCTGCTCCCATCAAATGACAGTTTAAAATTAGACCCTAGTGATTACTGATGCTTAAGTTAAGCAACAGTCTAGCAAGTGCCAGTTTCTTCTCACTGCTCGGTTTACAAAGCCGAACAACATATGCTGCGCAGGTAGATCAGGCACTGAAGACCCACTTGAAGTTTTCCTTCTTCCAGAGGTGTGGACAGGGCCAGATCTTTGGGTGCGTCCAATCCCTTTCATCAAAATGGCCTTGTCTAGACAAGTCTTAGCAAGAGCTGAGGCTTCTAAGGCAAGGGACGGCTGGCAAACAGAGCTGGGGGCCACACCAGGAGAGAAGACCACATGATCCGAGCCTGGGCCTGCAAGGGCTTCACCTGAAAGACTCCACTTCGATCTCAAGGGAAGACTATTCTAGAAAACAAAGGCCACAGCATGTGGTTCCAACACCCCCCACCACCATTTTTTTCTTTTTCCATGGCAACTAAAAATGACAAACCCTGCATGTTTTCCTTTATCATGGCTTATCAGATGAGCACAGGAACTAAGGTTGTAAGCCAGAAACGAATCCAGATTTGCTTTGTAAGGCCACATCACACTGCTGGTGTCATCCTGTGGCTTCCAGGGACCCAGGACTTTTGGTGCTAAAACCATGAAAGTCCTGAGCAAACTGGGTGGGTTAGTCACCCTGGCTTCAGCTCCCTACACCCCACCCCCACCCCTGGGTGCCCTTGGGTTGGCCCTTCAGCTCTCAGGGCGGCTCGGTGAGGTTGGGCTTCCAGCTGTGCTCCCAGTTGCACAGACGGTGCATGGCCCTGGGTTCTTCAGGCCTAGGCAGAGCATTTTCATGACCGCCTGCGATGACGATGTGCTCTGCTTTCTTTTAAAGGCAGGAGGAAAGGCAGGAGCCAGTCTGTCCAGGCACCCTCTGCGCTAAGCCAAAGGCCACCCGCACTGAGTTCGTCTGGCCCGATCTTAGAGAGCCGCCAGGCCTTCCTGCAGACATCCTCATCGGTCCACGAGCTGGCCCAGAGGCTGTCGGGCAGCCGGCTCTCCTTGCACACCTCAGCGGCATCCCTGCACTCTCAGCCACCGCCCGTCACCACCACGGGCCACCTGAGTGTCCGAGAGCGGGCCGAGGCGCTCATCAGGTCCAGCCTGGGCTCCTCCACCAGCTCCACCCTGAGCTTCCTCTTCGGCAAGAGGAGCTTTTCCAGTGCTCTCGTCATCTCTGGACTCTCCGCTGCAGAAGGGGGAAACACCAGTGACACCCAGTCATCCAGCAGCGTCAACATTGTGATGGGCCCCTCGGCCAGGGCCACCAGCCAGGCCACGCGGGTAAGAGGCTGGGCGTGGTTCCCTGGGGCAGGCGGGGTGGTGGCATGGGCTGGTGGCCTGCGCATGACCTGTCTCTTGCTCCCACCCGCCTGCCTGCAGAATTCTGTCCCCGTCTCTACAGGGCCCCCGAATGACAAAGGGCAGTGATGAGATGAGATCTGGAGCACAGTGATCCCCGGGCAGGCGGCACTGGGGGCGCCACGTATAACGGCAGGACTGTTACATGAACCCTAAACCAGGGGTGTGAGGGCATGTCCTCCACTCATCCGTATGCTGGGACAGAGCACTTCCTGCTCTTGTCACGCATGCTGGCCCGAGGAGAGGAGAGGGCAGCCACAGGCTCCCAGCCAGTGAGGCCGCTGAGACCGCACTACCTGTAGGTATTTAATACAAGAAAAAGAGAGTTTTAAGGACTTCACTCAAATAAATCATTGTCCAGAATTCCAAGCTAGCTGACGTTAAATGAATACTTGAACTTCCTAAGTGACAAAGTAAACAAATTAATATGCGCCGGTTCTCTTATATGACATGGTGGAGAGGGGGAAATTGATGGCATTAAGGCAAAAATAGGTCAGGTTTGGAGCTTTCTCCTACTCCTTTTGAATGTCCACACATTTTCCCGCCTGTGGTTCACGCTCCTCCTCAAGCACGAGACGTCCCAGGGCGTGGCCTCTGGCTGTAGGTGGAGGACGGGGCGGTGCCCGAACATGCCAGCGTCACCCTCTCTCAGCTCTCCAGGCGGGTGTCTTCCTGCCTAGTGGGAACCAAGGCTGGGACGGGCCGGCCTAGCAAGAGTCAGGGCTGCAGCAGTGGTGTGTCACCTTTCATGGGGGAGACGGAGGACTTACAGGCTTCCTGGAGCCCCCAGGCCACACCGGCCAAGAGAAAAGAGCTGGTTACTTCAGTTTTACCTCAGTTAGATAATTGAAGGTATAAACTTCCCTCCCTTTTTTCATTTTCTCAGTCAAAACACACAAAATATCACTCCTTTCTCCCACTCCCCAATCTATGTTCAAGTCCCAATCCATGGGTGCAGTTCTGGGCTTCTGGAAAATTCTCCTTCCAAAAGGCATGATTGAGTCCTTGAGACTCCGTGTATCCAGAATAAAAAGGCCTCTGTACTACTGCTGGGGTCAAACCTGCAGATACTCAGCATTGGTGACAAGCGCTAGGTGGGCAAGAAGTGCCACTATCCCAGATGCAGGAAAGCCAGGCCGGCACACAGATGGCCTTTCCCCTTAGGCAGCTCCTTCTAGCATGTCCACATCACCCAGAAAAGGCCGCTGTTAGAGACATGGCTTCAGCTGCACATCCTGTCCTCAAAGGCCACCCTGCTGTCATGTCATTCGACCTGACTTCAGAACCTGACCTCGTGGCTGTTGCACTGCTAGCCTTTAGTTCCTGTAGCAAGGAAGAGGGTGCTAATTAGAAGAAATGGCTGATAAATGTTTGCTGAGCTATTCGCTGCTTCTCTCTTCTCTTTGGAAGCACTTCTCGGAGCCATGTGAACCCACCGACGCCACCGAGCAGGGGCAGCTTCGCGACCGACGTCTGGCTGAGGCCGTGGCAGAGACTCTGGGGGTGATCTGCAGGAGAGCAAGCCAGGAGGACATGGGCCTGGACGACACGGCGTCCCAGCAGAGTGCTTCGGACGAGCAGTGACGGCACGTCGGGTCGGGAAAAGCTGACTCCTCCGCAGGGCTCGGCCGCGTTGCTCTCCCTCCTGCCCCCTGAGATCAAAAAGAGCTGATATTGCGATCCACGGGAGGTTGTTCCCGTGGAGAAAGGAGAGCTGTTCTAGAAAACAGAATAACTTTATCTCAGGTTCTTGAAAAAAACGCACGTGATGGAAAACAAAACAAAACCAATACACCAGGCCTCTCCCTCCCCACGCACACCACGAAAGGCACCACACACTTTCCAGAATTTGAAATGGCAAGCAAAAGCCACTTAATATCTTAAACAACTAAAGTAGGGCCCATGAATAACTCCTTTCTGCCCTGATGAAAATAAGACAACTGCATGTTAAATAACTGGCATTTTATACATTACTGTTACCATGAAAAAGAAATGAACAGCAGGTCTGATACCATCAGCTGGTCAAACGCATTAAGGTTAAATCTGAGTGTAAAGAAAACTTCATTTCTGTGTAATACTTATGCAGATGTTAACTAAGCATAACACAGTGGCCGCTTCACAACAAGAACTGTGATAGTGCATGCAGTCACGTCTCACATATTCTGTGAAGAGCCGGGTGCGTTAGGATGTTGAGTTTAGAAATCATGTCCAGTGGGTGTGGGAAAAGCCACCAGGGAGTCACGTGATGCTCCTCTCTGAGATCCACATGGATCTGTGTTGCTGGCTCTGCGTGCTTCACAGGAGTCCATGCTCGTTCGCCAAGCCAAGCAACCCTCGCTGTATCACAGAACATGTGCACCTTTGTTTTTGGAATTAAAATGTTTATAGTTATTGCTGTGTCCAGTGTTTTGAATTGTGCTTCAACTGTCATCATTTCTAAAAATGTATCCTGTACTATGAGAATGACATTTGGGCAAACTCTGAAACAACCTTTCCCATCTTGAGACTCCCACGGGGTTGAGCAGAAACCTGTACCCTTGCTGATATGGGGGAGGGGCAGGGGTCCCAAAACACAGCCCATGAAGAGTATCACTGACCTGTTGAACCATCCCTTTTGGAAAGACAATAGTTAGAAATAAATATTCAATTTGTAAACAGTCACACGAATGTCTTCGAAGTATCTAGGATTTAGAAGTTCGGAGAGAGAGGTTGGGGGAGGGCATTGTAGAGAATCCTTACCCCTTGGAAGTAGATGGTAATGCCTTTTTTTTTTTTTTTTTGGTAAAACAAGAATTAGCAATTAATAAGTGGCCTCTATAATTAAAGACAGAATGTCATTATTCTCAGATCAGCAATCCCTAGAGATGCAAACTTTGATTTAAATGAAGTTGTTCATCTAACGAGAAGCAGATATAACCTCATTGCACTTCTCTAAGTTGGCCAAACCACACTTGGCCGGCAGCTCCTGAAATCCTCTTGGGCAACTTTACAGCCAAGCCCTAAGGACTAAACTCCAGGCCTGGAGCTGTGAGTGTGGCCTCTCCACGTGGGGAGATTCCTGGAGGTCAGTAAAAAAATGACCAGTGCCTGGCAGTGGTCAGCCTGGAGTACAACGCGCCACTCCTTGGGCATCCAGGAGTAGGACACACAGAAAACCACCACATTCCACAGGAAGGGAAATCTGTTGAAAGAGCTGGACATCTAACTTGAAGAGAAATGCCAGTGCAAACAGGAAGGCGAGAGGACTCCGGGTGCGCCTACATCTCCACTCGGGAGACTCGTGAGCTGCTGCTTCAACAATCTGTTTATTACTTGTCCTAGTTCACCGGTTCTTGGTGGAACCTTTTGGGGGTGTGTTAGGTAGGGACCAGGAGGGAAGGGAAACATGTGCGGAGGCAAGGCAAGGGAGATTCGGTAGAGATACTGCTGCTGGCCAATCAGAGGAGGGTAAGAAACCCCCAAACTGAAAAGATGGCCCAATAGCAGAAACAACCAAGTTGGGGCATGCGCCCCGATGAGCTGGCAGTGACCTTGGGTGAACTACCCTCATTAGCATAGTAAAAATCACACCCACCAGCACCATGACAGTTTCCTAATATCAGCCCCTGGAAGTTACCCTATAAGGACAAGTTAAGGGAGGGTCCCCAGTTCCAGGAAATCTCCACCCCTCTTCCCTGAATCAAAATGAATATTCTGCCCATTACGTAGCATACCATAAGATGTAGAAACCCAGGGTCTTCTCCTCGTGGGGAGATAGACCTATTCCTGCCCAGAACATGCTGTGCTTTAATAAATCTTTTTGTTGGGGTTGCTCATTCATTCCATCCACTCCAACCGGTCACCATTCTTCGGTACTGGGAACCAGGAACCAGGAACCACGGAACAAGACATGAACTCAAACCCAACAGGTGGAGGGAGGAGGAAATTTACACAGTTTATTCGAAACAGGTAGACACTTCTGATACCAGATCGAATGCAACCCTGCTTTGCACTACGAAAGAGACAGTTGTCTTGAGTATGCACACGGAGGTGTACACACACTCTCATCCACAGGTGTATACGAGAGGAAAGATGGGTGTGTTGGAGTCATCCTGGGACTCTTGGTGGCTGTTTGGCCAGCAGCCACACTTTTTTCCTTTTTCATTGTGGTACACAACTTATTTGTAATTGATGAGCTTGTTAATCTGGTCCTTCAGCCAGCCAGGTGTTTATCAGAACGTATTCCCTGCAAAATGTCGTATTATGAGCCCCCATTTAAAGAAGGCATTCCTGAGTTGACATTTCTTGCCACAGTTGTTCAAACGTTCTGCCAGCATATAGCTAAAGAGTTATTTTCTGCATTTGGACACTGAACAAAATAGTTTCTTCTCTAAAGATAACACAAAAACTGTAGCGTTTGGTTTTATATATATCGTGTGGCTAATTTGGCATCATTGATTCTAAATTCCGCACTGTGCATGGAAACCATCTGTGCCCGGCAAGTAGTTTTCTAAAATCATTTGATGCTTCAACTTCTCTTTGCCTATAAAATGTGCAATGCGATGCCTGTTTACTGAGCCCTCTCCTCTCACGCCGCCTCCATCTCACTACTGTTTTGTCCCCAGTCGCTGTGCTGCACAAGCATCTGCCATCGGCACACACACAGGTGCAATTCTTCCAGACACAACTTTCTATGAACACTGAGACAGACAGGAAGAGACCCACATTTTCTGGGTCACCATCGGCCCGCCCCCTTGATGACTGGGGGGCTGGGAATTGAGAGACTGAACTTGCATTTTCCTGGGAACCCCTCCCTACCCATCAGCAATGACAGTCGGGGAGATGATGCTCTATCTAAATTTTAAAGATGTGTCCATCTCCCTGCGTCTGCTTACATTCAAGGGTAAGGAGTAAAAATTTTTTAAACTATTTCGAGTTAAAAGGCTGAGGGTATGATCTCCTAAGGGAGAAGAGGGAAGAATGATTTACTAAATCATTCTCTAAATCAGTTCTGCTTCATGTCATGCAACTTTGTTACTCTAGCTAAAATTCTTCATGCAAGCAATACACACGTTAATTTTGTGTTTTTTAAGGAGAACTCCTTATGTCGGGACTCACATCCAACCATGTTAGTTACTTGATTTGTCTGAACAGTTGGGATTTCAAGCTTGGGTATAAGAGAATTCCTGATTTCAACCTGCCCTTGCCACCCCCCGCCACCCCCCAGCTGCAAGTTGCTCATCTCAGACGTGGCACCAGCAGGGAGGCGGGTGCTCAGCTCTGCTCCTCTGGTCCCGGCTAACTTAGTGAGTAGAGGGACCACAGGTGGTGTTCTTCCACATTTTTTTGTTCCTTTAAAACTCAGCAGGCTGCTGTTGCTACAGGCTGTGCACGTTTGGCCCTGAGTTCTAGTTGTGAGTGAATTCATCTTATCCTTCAGTAAATTTCATTGCTTGTGATACAGGGATTGCATCTGATATCTTCGTACATGCTCCCAGATCATTCTAATACAATAATCATTTAAGGACCTGTCACAGGAGATGCTAAATGGTTTTTGGATTCACAGCAGCTATGGTTTATCACAGCTAAATGTCAGCTCTGAGGTCTGGGGATACATGATACACTAGAAATGACAAAGCTTAAACTAGGACAAAGCAGGGAGTGATGGAAAGAGCACGGGCTTTACGGCCATACAGATGTGTCATCGGAGAACCAGTCCAATCTGGTTCAACCTGGTCAGTTAACAAAATGTAACAAAACGATGTTTCTTTCAGCTGCTACAGACCCCCGGCTACCCGAGCATACCCAGATGAACCACCTGTGCCTGACTGGTGACCCCATAGCTGGCCGGAACAAATGTCAACCACAGGCAAAACCTATATGCTCAGATCGAGGCCCGAGGAGCAGGTACTGAATTAAGAAGGGAGGGTGCCCTGTTTTGTGGCAGTATGGACTTAAGAGCCAAGGACCCAACACCGCCCCTTTGCATGACCCCATCAGATCACACCTCGTTGCATTTTCATCCCCTTCCCCCACCCTGTAGTTACTCTCTACCTATAAAACCTGCCCCCAGACCCCAGCTCAGGGGGAGAGTTCGCCATCGTCTCCTTGACAGTCAACTCGCAATAAAGCTTTTTCTTTTCTCAAAAACCAGCGCCATGGGATTGGCTTCTATGCGTGTAGGGCAGCAAGTGACGGCTCAGTCACAGACACAGACTCGAATCCCCTGCCACTGCCAGCACCATGCTTTTGAACAGCCACTTAGACTCCCCAAGCTGCCTCTTTGCATTAAAGTGCAGAAGCTTCGGCAGGCCCGATGCCAAGGGCCACCCTGAGTCTGTTCTGCACAGTGGATACTTTCAGGTGGGCAGCGACACTCCTACCCCTCCATCAGCACGATTGGCTTCCGCAATAAGCCCCTAAAACTATTATATTTTACCTTCTTTGAAGGAAATTTCACCAGCTTTTCGTCTAATGTAAGACAAAGTAAAAGTCTACTGAACAGTCACCACTGAAACACTGAGCTCAAAAGGACAAGCGGCAGAGAGAACACGTCCCTCCATATTTTCGGTGCATGAGGGACCCCTGTAAACACAGAGCCCCCTCCCAAGAGGTGGTAGGAAAGGCTCCACCTTGATGGGGTCCCACTTCAGCTGGGGCAGACCACCCCACCGGGCCCAGGTGCTGGGCCTGTCCTCGGGCGCACGTCAGAGTCTCCCCAGCCTGCTCCTTCTTCCTCGGTTCTCCCAGGGCTGTGCTGTGTTCACAGATTTATGACGAGTGTCAGGTTCCCAGGCCTTTGTGGGACGCCTCCATCTGCCTCAGAGGCAGTGGCCATCCTGGCCCGCTGAGGCACGCAGCCCGCCCCTGTGCTCAGTGCCCCTCCTGTTCCCGTGATCGGGCTGGAAGTCACAGCCGCCTGCCAGATGTCCCAAGCTCGTCATTCGGCCTCAGGGAACAGCCCAGCCAGGGCAGGGACAGTGGAAGGAGATGCACACTTCCTCTAACCATGCAAGCCGCCCTTTTTGAGGGATTAGTTCATCATCTATTAGGTCTTCCTGTTGTGGTCCCTCCAGGGCTTGGCAAGTCCAGGTGAAGCTTCAGAAAGCCACTTTGGAAGAAAGTGCCGAGGAAAGAAAGACTGAGGCAAGAGCCCATCCTGGGCCGCACACCCTCGTGTTGGTGTGAGCCCTTCCCGCACTGCCCTGCACCCCAGCGCCCGGCTCACAGCCTCACCCACACCTGCCTGACTTGTCCACGGCTACAGAGAGGGACACGCCATTTATGCCAGTGGGTTTGTAGCTAACACTGGTTGATAAAAAAAATCCTGGAAATTCATAGATTTTTATCAAAAATGACCTAAAAACACTAAGCTGCTTTATCACTCAAATAGCATCAACCCCTGGGAGGGAAGTTTTTATTCTTTATGAATTCTAGAGTTTCCGTGGTCCTTTCTGTCTTCCTACTTTTTCTGCAGTGCCCTGCTGTGAGCTGAACTGTACCTTTCTACACGATTACTGTTGATAAACCCACTCTCCACTGTGTTGCATGGAAAAGTTGACAGTTTCCTTCTATGGTGTGGCATCACTCTCCTTAGATGACAGTCATGTCCCCCTTTTCCTGGAAAAGAAACTAGGCACAGAAAGCTTCAAAACTATGCCCAAGTTAACTAAGCCACAGCCCGAGCTCTCGTCGTCTGGCCTGCTGAACAGCAGATGGTACCAACATTTCTCAAGACTGTGTATTTCCCCCACACAAGGACTCGTGTCTGGAACCATCGGAATTTCTATATATTTATTAGCAATAAGCAAATAATAAGAGATTGGGGGGAGGAACTAAAATGGTTTTCTTTTGAAATAACAATTTTTAAAAATCAAATAACTTATCACTTCAAGTTGCATGAGGCTGAAGCTGCACCTGGACAGGAATTTAGTTTTCATGACATGCAAAATTGATTAGGTGCTGAGCTCCTTTCTCCCCCGCCCCCGAGCACATTTACAAACTTCGATGGGGGCAAATTCCTTCGGATACTCTGAAAACCATTTCTCATCTCATAATTTACCCAAATCATGTGCAAGACTGCAAGAGGAAATAAACAGAAATCTTTAAGTATAAATAACCCACAATGGATTGTTAATCTTGCATAGTCAATCCAACATTAAGGCCAGTTTGATCCTTAAACATTTTATGGAAAACAGCTGTCAAGCTTTCTCTGGAAAAGCCCACAAGGTTTCATAATCCCAAAGGCATGAAGCCTAGGCAGGCTCCTCTTGAACCGGGGCACTTCTCCACGTGCAGAGAGCAGGAACGCACACAGTCTTCACCTCCTGATGCTCTGCACACTCGTCACAATATCTGGCAGGAGGTGGCTTCTGTTTTCCTTGGTGACCTATGGGAAGAAGCAAGAGAGCAGGCTTCAGAGCTCCTTTCCTTTTCTCCAGCCTTGTGATAGGTGATTTTCTAAAAGGAAAGCCTAGAAGGCTAGGAGAAGGTGAGGTATGTTTTGTGACCCAGGGAGCAAGCCCAGCTCTTCAGCAGCCCTCGAAACAGGACAGGTATCACTGAGCCCCACCATCGGCTTCTGCAAAGTGACATCAGGAAAAGTGAAAGTGGGTTTGGGTGGTAGATAGATTTCAATCGCGGGAAGAGCTGTGAACTGAGCCCTGCGAGGCCTGCCGGGATGCACGATGGGAATGCAGATGGGACGGGGGCCCTTGAGCACGACCTGACCTGCACAGAAGGAACTGTCGAGTGAGTGAGGAGAACCCACAGCCCAGCCAGGCTCAGGAAATCTCAGCATGCCCAGAATCCGGGGATGCTCAGTAATCTACTCGCCTCTCCACGAATTTAGAGAATCTGACTGTTAAGAGGGCTTCTGACCTCAGT
Organism: Avahi laniger; assembly: GCA_963575035.1. Classification (NCBI taxonomy): domain Eukaryota; kingdom Metazoa; phylum Chordata; class Mammalia; order Primates; family Indriidae; genus Avahi; species Avahi laniger. Next base: position 50,119 of record CAUYSK010099446.1, read on the forward strand.
CAGTGGTTCATCTGGAAAATGAGGAAGTGGCAGCCCAGAGAAGTGAAGGAGCCATGGCACGTACTGTTACTCAGCCCCGATGCCAGGCTGTGTCCTCTTATACTGTTACAAAAACAAAAGTGACAGAGATAACCCAAGCTTTACCTGACAATCTGCTTTTTATTTTTCTTTCTTTCACTTATCCACAGTCCCAAAGGGTGCCCAGGGTGAGGGCAGGGCTGCGTCTTCTCCCATCACTGTGCCTTCTGCCTGACCCCATACCACCTATCCACTCAACACACGCTCCTACGCAAGATGAGGCAGATAGAGATGTGCTTTCAATTTTTCCCGGTTCAGTATGAGTTGGCTGTGGGTTTGTCATATATGGCTTGTATCATTTTTAGGTAAGTCCCACCTATGCCTATTTTCTTAAGTGTTCTTATCATAAAAGGGTGCTAAATTTTGTCGAATGCTTTTTCTGCATCTATTGAGAGGATCGTATGGTCTTTGTTTTTGCTTCTATTTATGTGGTCAATTACATTTATAGATTTGCATATGTTGAACCATCCCTGCATCTCTGGGATGAAGCCCACTTGGTTGTGATGGATTATTTTTTTGATAAGCACCTAAATTTAGTTTGCTAGGATTTTGTTGAGAATTTTTGCATCTATATTTATAAGGGATATTGGTCTGTAGTTTTTTTTTGTTGTTGTTGCATCCTTTCCTGGGTTTGGTATCAGGGTGACATCGGCTTCATAAAACATGTTGGGGAGGATTCCTTCCTTCTCGATGTTGTGGAATAATTTCTGCAAGCTAGGCACCAGTTCTTCTTTGTAGGTCTGGTAAAATTCGGGTATGAAACCATCTGGTCCGGAACTTTTCTTTTTAGGAAGGTTTTTCATTGCTGCTTCAATTTCAGTACTTGATATTGGTCTATTCAGGAATTCTATTTCTTCCTGATTAAGCCTACCTATCAACTTCTAATCTCGAAGTGGCAGATGAGCTCCCAACTCTGACTTTGCATTTACAGAACAGAAGTGCAAGGGCCCAGAGGACAGCATCAAATTCCTGGTGAGATGAAAATAGTTTATGTCATGCTTCGTGAACCAAACTGAAGGGAAGTTGAGACCTAGTATCCATTATTCTCATGATCCTGAAATCCACAAATTAAAACTACAAAAAACAATTGCTTTATGGAAAAAGCAAGTTCAGACGGTTCTGAATTCAGAATTCTAAAATAGATTTTAGTTATATTAACATTTTTATAAGGAATAAAACCAATAATTCCTAAGAATCTGAGCTTTTATTGCAAAATCACCTGAATATTTCCTATTAATGAAGGCAATAATACAGCAGGATTATGCTAATGCTCAGGTTTTAGAATCATCCAGACCAAGGTCTGAGTCCTCTCTCTACCAACTACTGACCGAATAACCTTGGACAAGTTATATAACCTCTCTATGCCTCAACTGTCTCATGTATGAAATGGAGATTATGGTGCTTATTAGCTCATGAGGTTACCATGAAGTCTACATGTACTAATATATTGGCAGTACTAGCACAGCACCTAGCACCAGGTGCCCAGTGACTGGCAGCCACCTTAGTATTCCATATAAATGCTCCGCAGGCTCCAGGCCTCTCTTCTGCCCCCTCAACAGGCAATGTTTTCCAACATTCCCATCCAGGAGTTATTTCAAAGGAAATAGAATGAAATATGCTTTCTAAATACCACTAGGATGACCAAGTCTTAACATTTTTGTAAGAAGTTACTAGTAGGGATAAAAAATTTTTTTTCATTTTGTTAATTAGAAAACTATGAAAAAAGTATACCCAGCTCTTTCCAGTGATCTTGAACCAACAAAGACATTCATTTCTTGCCTTTACAGCATTAATATTATTATTAAATGTTTTTTCACAATTAGCTTCACATAATGAAATACTGAAATGTAAAAAACATAAATAATTTTCAGTGGTTATATCTGGAGAGCAGTAAACCCTGGCAGAATGAGAGAAAGAATTTGAGCAAACTTCTGAAAGAGCAATATAACCTCTAAGAAAGCCACTGTCAATACCAAACCTGCAACATGGCAGAAGTTTCTAAATTACCAAGACTATCCTTCTATTGACCCAGAAGACAGTCCTTAAAGTCAGAATATAAGCAGGACCTGGTACTGTATCTGTGTCTAGCATATAAGTGAAGTGCTGTCTCACAATACCTAGGCCAACCAAGATGAAAAGACAAATTTATGATATCCCCATCTCAGATTCTTGTTAAAAAATCCACAAGGAGGGGGAGGAGACAGAAGAGACTGAGAAAAGTGTACAATCATTGATCACATTAAACAAGTTAGGAGACAGTGAGGTAGCATGCAAACAGCCTGCAAAACCAGATAATATCTATACACTGCTGCCAAGAACATGTATGTCCCATGGTCTACATGCCAGGCTTATCATATTATATGGCTGTATGCTTCAAAAAGATCTCAAGTTGCTATAACATCATTGATGTTATGACATTAACTAGAAGGCAGCAAAATCAATGACATACTCTCATAAAAACTCAATGGGATACAATGGTAATATCCTCTTAAAGTTCTTAAAAACAAACAAATTATTGAAGAAATAAATAGTTAAGTCACTTGCTATGGTTTGAATGTGTCCTCCAAAGTTCATGCGTTAAAAACTTAGCCCCAGAAGCAACAATGTTGGGAGGTGAGATGTTTAAAAGGGGATTAGGTCATGAGGACTCTGCCCTCTTGAATGGATTAATGCCGTCATGGCCAGGGGTGGGTTAGTTACTGCAGGAGTGGATTTTGGATGAAAGGATGGGTTCAGCACCCTACTCTTCTCTCTCTCGTTTGTGCTCTCTTGTTTTTCTGTCTTCTGCCATGGGACCATGCAGTAAGAAGGCCCTCATCTGATATAGGCGTCTCAACTTTGGACTTCCGAGCCTCCAGAATTGGAAGAAATAAACCTACATTTCTTATAAATTACCCAGTCTCAAGTATTCTGTTATAGCAGCATCAAAAGGACTAAAACATCACTCTTCTCCCAGATGTCCATTAGGCTCATACTCTTATGATCTTTGGGCCTGTGTTCAAACAGCACTTTATCAGAGACCTCCCCTGACCACCCTGTGTAATACAGCCTCTCCCCCCAGCCGACCTTGCCCCCTCCATCCTTCTTTCCTTTCTCCACAGCACTCTACTGCCACACTGCACATGGGAGGGTTTAGCAGGTCTCCTCCCACTCCATGGCTGCATGGAGTTTTGTTCACTGCTGAGCCTCCAGTGAATAAAGCAGTATCTGACACAGAGTGGATGCTCAGTATTTACTGAAAAGATGAATGAAAATGAAAATATTCCATAGCCAGTTTCTTGTAGGGATACTTTACTAGAGAACAGGAGGTACCAAAGATTCTATCAGCGGGGTTCTTGTTTTCCTCCTCAGGTACTGTTCATTTTTTTTTTTTTCATTTTTTTTTAACACATAAGAGAATGTTATCATTTTTGCCTCAATTGTCAAACATAACTTTTAAAAACTCAAGAGGAGAAGAAAAGCCTACTGTTTTCACCCATAACTTTATTCTTTCCATTGTTCTTTCTTCCTTCTTGATGTTCCAGGACTCCTTCTTTTACTATTTCCTTTCTGATTAGAGGACTTCCTTTATCTATTATTTTAACGTAAGTCTGCTCGAGACAAATTCTCTTAGTTTTCCTTCATATGTAAATCTCTTAATTCTCCTCTCATTCCTGAGGGATAATTTCACTGGACATAGAATTATGGGTTGACAGTTCTTTTCTTTCAACACTTGAAAAATGTACCACTTCCTTCTGGCCTCCATGGCTTCTGATGAGAAATCTGCTGTCACTTATATTATTTTTACCCCACAGAGAAGGTGCAGTTTTTCTTTCACTGCTTTCGAGACTTTGTCTTTTATTTTCGGAAGTTTTACTATGATGTCTTGGCATGGATTTCTTTGGGTATATCCTCTTGGGGTTCATTAAAACTGCAGGTTTATGTCTTTTGCCAAATATGGGGAAATTGTAGCCATTATTTCTTCACACACTTTTTCAGCTCCACACATTTCCTCCCCACCCACTCCCCCAGCATTCCAATGACATGAATGGTAGATCTTTTGTTACCACAGGTCCCTCAGGCTCTGTTTCTTTCTTTTTTTTTTTTTTTTCCCCAGTCTGGCCTTTGTTGGGTAATTTTTATTATTCTACATTGAAGTTCAGATTCTTTCTTCTGTCATCTCTATGCTGCTGGTGAGTCCATCTAGTAACTTTTTGATTTGGCTATTATATTTTATAATTCTAAAGTTTTCATTTGAGTCTTCTGTATTTTTGCTGAAACTTTCCATTTCTTTTTTTTTTATTATTATTTCAGCATAATATGGGGGTACAGATGTTTAGGTTACGTGTGTTGCCCTTGCCCCCCCCCCCAGTCTAGGTTTCAAATATGTCCATCCCATTGCGGGGTGCGCAGTGCACTCTTTCTGTTCACATATACCCGTCCCCTCCTCCCTCCTCCCCCCTCACCACTGCCCAATATCTGTTAGATGTTTTTCTTATTTCTGCACTTA